>JARHVA010000019.1:10545000-10827500 GCA_037957365.1 Torreya grandis | reverse complement strand
TAAATTTCCTACTAATTTTTCAACTTTATTTTTTGATTTTTTACTTGTATAATAAAATTTTAAATTAGAATTAAATTAAAATTTTTTGTAGTAATTTAAAAATAATTTTTATTTCAAACCCTAATTGATCATACTAGGTCCCAGTAATTTTCCAATTATTTTTTAAGTTTTTACTAGCATATTTAAATAAAAAAATCCATGCAAAATTCAAAATTTCATAGTAATTTGTCAAAATATTTTATTTTTCAAAACCCTAGTTGTATTTACTAGATCCCATTAAATCACTAATTTTCCAATAAATTTTTGATTTTTTACTTGCATATCTAACTCAAAAATTCACTTTCAATTTCAAAATTTCATAGTAATTTATCAAAATAATCATCTTTCAAACCCTAGTTGCATACACTAGGTCCTATTGCTTGTGAGATATTACCTTACATTCTAAAAAAAAATCAGATTTCAAAAATGGGTTTCACTTATTTACAATTATTTATTGCATTTCTTGCACAAAATAAGGAAACCATCATTAGTCTGATCATGTAAATGAATGATGAAGTTTATCATAAGTTAATACAAATATTTATTCTTTACATTTCATGTTTATGTTTCATAATATGGGATGATGTTAAGAAAGTTATTATTAAACATGATAAGATATCTCTTGCATCACCACCCTTAGAGCTTCTATCTCATGTCGAGTCATGTTTCACGGTCCATTTTAATCTTCCTTAGGTCACTACCCATCACAAAAGAGCCCAGTTGAAACTGTTTGTACCTCTACCACCTTGACCTATAGATTATCTTTGCTCTCCTCCCATAGCTACTACTAGCCCTATATAAATAGTAGATAATGTGGTTAGAGCTATTACTCAATGTGCCACCATTCCTCCTCCACTTAGTCAGGAGCCCCACCACCCTCCTATTCATTTTTATCCTAGGCCCAATCCACTTGCATAGGCAGATCCAGAAAAGGCATATGATATTTTTAATTAATTGGGAAACACTCTAGCTAAGATTTCCATGTTAGAACTACTTTAGAAAGCCAATGTATTCAAGGACATTCTTTATTAGGCACCCACTCAGACTTTTATGCCCATTGATTTAGAGCTTTCTTATTTTTCATTAGTGGTTAACACACTAAAAACTATAAAAGATGCTATTACTTTTGATCTTGAAGACATGCCATCTCAGATAGTTATTGATTAAAATTTACCACTATTCATACAAGCTCAAGTCAAAACTAGTGCAGTTAAGAGAGTTCTAGTTGATAGTGGTTCCAAAATTAATTTATGTAATATTATATTTTTATAGACCATGGGTGTAGATATGGTATCCATTCATAAATAATATAAAAACATTATAGGGTTTGATGATATACCACAACAAACACTGGGCACCATTACTTTGGATATCATAGTAGGACAAAAACCCTCTCTACACAATTTAAGGTCATATCAAGTTCTCTTCATTATAATATTTTACTCAAAGACCTTGGATACATGATATGGGGGTAGTCCCTTCTAATATTTATCGATGTGTTAAGTTTATCCATGAATAATACCTTTACACATGTCCAATAGATAACCAACCATTCAAATATTATCAAACTATAGAGTCATCTTTGACTATTTTTCTAGATGAGACACCTCATATCATAGTTCAACCACCATCTCATTGCATTTCTCTTGATCAGATACATACATATGAGGTTGGAGAGACTAGCACTTCTCGCACTCTTCCACTTATTATGTCCTCAACTCCAAATATTTATCTTATCACAACTTCAACCATTTTAGCTACTCCATCAGTCACAATTCCTACACCTATTACAATTATACATTCACCAACAATAGTTCCAATAGTACCAGTTGAATATATAGATACAATTACTCTATTAGTTGTAGACACTCTCATAGCACTATTATCTGCTACTACTATAGTTGATGAGATTCCCATATCATAGTTACCCCTTTTGGAATTTTTTTGAGTCACCATATGTACATGATGTTGATACAGATTCTTAGGCTTCTTCAGATGATGATATGACACCCACACTCATATATGACTATTTATGTGGGTTGATATTTACACTAGTATGCCCAGGAGAGTACCGAGATGACTATAGATCTCTCATTACACATCCTACAAGTCTCCTAACATCTTGTACTATATTCATAAGATATAATCCATGTTTATGACCATAGACAAATCACTTAGCACATACAATTCACATGGTTACCTATATATATATATATATATATATATATATATATATATATATATATATAGCCAATCCTTTAGAGTTAATTAGGCAACATAAACATCAACCACATATTATGTTACAAATATTACTTGATCATGGATTAATCACCTTACCTACAATGTGACACAGATCTATTAGTAGATTATCATTACAGGATGGTCACCCATTTTATCTTTTTCATAGGATCACAAGTCATGATAAAAAATCATATATAACTTTATAGAAGAGATTGGATAAACTATAGGTTCATGGTACTATTCATATTATAGAACCACCAACACTAGCTTCTTCACTTCCATTGATGCAATCTACTACCAAAACTAAACATCCCAGAGAAGAATCAATATCTTCACCACCAAAGCAACCTTTAGTTTGCCTTCAGTAGGATGACACCATATACATATCTTCTATAACATATGATGATGATCTTGAAGCATTTGATGATGACCATGATACCTTCCTCCCTATCCATCTCCAACCAGCTCCATCCTTGGACCCATTACACCCTCTATCCAAGCCATTTATTCATATATTTGTATATAATCTCATTATGATTACTTGTACATAATTTTCTCAATATCACCTATACATAGTTTTTATTGCTTGATTGTATATAGCTCAAAGACTTTAAAAATTCCAAAAACAATAAAAAAATTTAAAATATAAAAATATTCAAATACATTCAAAAACACCAATTTTTTTTCGCTTGTATGCATTATCCATGCTTTACATTGCTACTACTATGCTAGACTTACATTTTCTATTCTATGCTTATTATTTATCAATTTATATACATTACCATGTTTCACTTGGTCTTCTTTGAGTATGTGCAAGGACATCTAGATCCTTGACTAATCCACTCTACCCATTGAGGGGACATCCTAATTATACATTTGAGACATACTTTGATATATTTACCCACTGGGAGCATCTTCTATATGACTACACCATCCATGTTATATCATTCCTACACCACACACTCTAGTTATCATGATGGTATAGATTATTTACTAGCTTACACAAATTACTCTATAAACATTCCACTATTATATAACACTTGTGTATTTCTTAGCATATACCTAGTCTTGTACTAACATGTCTTGCATACTTTCACTTCTTTCTTTGATTAGTTAGATGTGATTATATTTCCGGTTCTTACAAGCTTATTTTCTTGCTTAGTACTAGGTTGATGTGATTGAATTTTATTATTCTTATTTGTCTTCTATATGTGCCTTATGACATTTGCCAATGTCTTTTGCTTCTATGTCTTGTGTGTGCCTTAGGACATTTGACAATGTCTTTTTCTTCTATTTCATGTGTGTGCCTTAGGACATTTGCCAATGTCCTTTGCCTATACTCTTCTATGTGATTTTGGCTTTCACACCAACCTTGTTTCAATTGTATGTGTATGTGGCATTTGAACATGCCTTGTATGCTTGCCTTCTAGATTGAGTGACATGTGCCCATGTCCCTTGTTTCTTTGGCCCCTTGGCCATATTTTGCATTGCTTCTTACTTCTTGCCTTGTGTGCTTGTTTCTTGTTTTCTTCTCATTGTTTTCAATTCCATGATCCTAATCATGTATTATCTTGCTTTCTTGGATGCCATGATGGACATCATGCTCCATCCCTCCAACTAAGAACTAAGAACTAACTAGATTTCTCATTCTAGTTCTAATTCAACACATTACATTACATTGTTATATCTATCTAGGCATACCCTTATCGATCTAATAATCTCTCAATAAAAACCATGCTATATCTTGAGATATCTTGTTAATTATCATTGATATATCATGAATATTTGAAGCATAACATAATTGCAAGGCTCTTTCTTCTGAGGGTAGTCATTGCAAGGTTTTCATTCCTACCCTCAAAAGAGGGGGAAATAAATAGGAGTTTTGTCATAGAGATCAAAACTCCTTATAGTCAAAATCCAACTTCCAAAATAGCTTAGAATAGTAATTAGAGGTCAAACTAGGAAAAATAGATTATAAAAATAGTGATGATTCTACCATAGTTTTTAGTTTTAGTAAAGGATAATAACACTAGACATGGACAACAATACCAAAAACTAGGGTGTCTTATTTTTGGTGCTCTTATCCAAACAATAAAAAATATATATTTTCTAGAAGTAGGTAGAAAAGTAGGTTCAACTATAATTTTTCACATTCAGACCAATTTAGAATAAGTAGTTTTTAGTACATTTTTACTTAGAGAATCCATATATAGGGGGAATCATGCATGGCATGATGGATATCACTTCTAGTTTTAGATACATAAATTTTTATAGCTTCCAGATTGAAATCCATGTTTTAGACACTAGTGATTGGGGGTAATGTGCATGGCATATTTGTTTATTTTCTTTTTGAGTTCAGCATTACCCAAGGATTATTAGTAGTTGCATGGCTTATTACATCTATAGGTGGTTGGCATCATTTTAGAGTAGCTTTCATACAAGCCTAATCTCCACATTCTCAAGTTCTTGAGTGGCTTCCATATAAGCCTAGTTTTTAGTTTTAAAATGGCTTTCATACAAGCCTAATCTTCATCTTTTAGAGTGGCCAAGAGTGGCCTAATTTATAGCATACATTTGGCTATCCATTCTAACATTATCAGATTATAGAACATTCATAAGATTCAAGAGCCATTCTATTTGACACACATTTCATACTACTATCAGTTTATAGTTTCACTTTAGGGGGCAACAATGGAGCCAAAGAAATAGTTAGCCTTTGTATTCTTGAGCTACCTATTCAGAGGGATTAGAAACATAATCCAAACATCAATCAATAAATTCATGATCATATAGCTTCACTTAGTGGGTGATGATAGAGCTAAAGGGCTATCCTTTACATTCTTGAGCCACTCTTAGGGAATTAAACACTTATATCTATTCACGATATTACTCTTGGTACAATACCTTCTAGCATTACTAAACATAATCCAACATCACTCAACATCATAATAGGTTTTGTATTGGTTTATGTACCTGGTGAGATGTATTCATTACTTTATCTTTCTCTCTCTTTTACCCAACTTTATACATTCTTATTTTATATATAATGTATCTAGTAAGAATTGATCTACTCTTTATTTTTCTTGTAGATTCATAATTCACAACATGATCTCTCTATGCACACCCAACATCACACCAACTTCATGAGCTTCACCACTTTCTATTTTTCCTTTATCCTAGTATTTCACTTTGTTACATCACTATAATAAAGGGGGGGGACTATATTCATATAAAATGCAAAAAATGGTAAATTGAGTGTGGTTAATGACACCCAACCTGTAGTTCCCTCTTGCTTACTCTCATGACCCTTATAGGCACCTTTTCACTAATTCCTAGTCATTTGTAGACTTTTAAGACCTCATTCTAGATTAGCCAAGACCCTTTTCCCATGATTATTCCATCCCCTTGGGTCCCATACCCTCAAAAAAATAGTGCCTAACTTGGAATATAACATTGGACCTTAGGGTGTCCCCTTTTTAATGTTCCTATCCAATCACATTTTGATCCTAGATTACCATTTACCCCTAATTCTTCCTCTTCATTGTGTCAACCTAACATGATTAAATTTAACTCATGACCAATAAATCCCTATATAAGCCCATTCAAAGATCATTTGTAAAAGGTTTGAAAATATCACTAAGAAAGTAAGAATACAAGTAAGATTACTCAAGCAATCTTCCCTATTCTCGTCATACATCCAACCAATACACTTACAAGCTCATTCAAATCCTTACACCAGCCTCTATCCACCTCAAGCATATCTAGTTTTAGCATTTATTGCATTCTAATATCACAATTGCACTAAGCACTTTCAAAGGGAGAACTACATATGGCTTGATCCCTCTTCAATTTATTAGTATGTAGGCAACATGTCTAGTGCATCTTACACACACTAACCCCCACTCTTTTCTCAAAGTCCTATTCAATCTTATTAGAGATCTAAAATTGAAGATAAATTAGCTCTACAAGGAGCTCTGTTAAGAGTTAAGCTTCAAAATTTTATAGGTAGAGTCATATAGGAGTGGTGGACAGAACCCATAAAGCTTAGACCTTTATGATTAGTTTGGAAAATAATAGTAGGAACATGAATATATCACTAGACCCTCAAGTGTCCCATTTTTATTCCTCCTATCCTTTCACCAAATGAAATCTAGATCTAGGTTCCTGATACTATCTCAGTCCTACACAATTAATATCAGCCTTCATCTTAGTCAGATCAACATAGTTCTAAGCTAACTTATATTTCTCTCTATTTACTTGATATTTTTAGAAAGTCTAAACAACAATCAGAATTAAAAAATTAGTAGGTTAATTATGGAATAATTATTGAATGATTTACTTTACTCACAATTTTAATTAAATAGGAATAAAAACCCCAATTATTCCCAAAAGTATTAAATCAAAAGGAAATAAATGCATAGCTTGGTGTGTACAACACACCTTATATTTGATTGATCCCTATTTGAATTTGTTTTTTGTGTATTACCTACAAATAAGAGCATGTTATAATGTAATGAGTGCATATAATCTAAAAAATGAATAATTTAAATACTTGAAAGAAGAGAGAGTGAGGAAGGAGTACACATATGTGTTGATGTAACCTTGTTTCTCCTTGGTAGTTTTCTTTGGTAATGATGCTTCTTTGCTAAAGCATTAGAGACATAGGTTCACAATTGAACCTTGGATATATGAAAAGGATAATTGGAAGGTGATCATGCTCATAATCTAGTGTAAGGGTGGGTTATGCCAAGGTCACCAAGATCATTGATCTTAATCACACAACTTAAGTGTATACATAATATAGCTAATCTATCCAATCTCACCTAGATCAAATGATTTAAACATCTCAACCCATAAAAGGAAGTGGTTCCATGGTTGTTGAGGGTGCTAAGTCTCAACCATAGTACTCAAGAGATCCAACTATTATAGACATATAAATGTCAGTGGGTACATCTTGATAAGGTTAATATATACATATGTATATAATTTGAATATTTATCTTTTATTCAGTGCATTTACATGGCATATTCACCTATAATGTGTCTTAAGCATAATCATCTATCAAAATGTAACCTCTGATCTATGAAATTTGTATAATATTTGTCATAAATGTGAAAATTTTTGTCTCAAATATATAAAATTGGTGCCAAATGCATAAGATCCTAACCCAAGTGTATATCTAAATCTTGTAAACTATATCAAATTCTTCTAATTTTTTGTATGTGAACTCATGTATCTGTGACATGTCCCTACTGAGATGCCCCACCTTTTGAGGTGAGTGGAATGTAATGTGATGGCCACCTTATCTCAAAATGATAAGATAACGATATTATATCTATATCAATCATGTAGTAATAAAGTATATAGTCTTCTCATGTATAAGTATATATATCAATGAAGAATGTAATATCTAAACATAACAATCCCTAAGATGTATGATATGGATCATGACAACATCCAAGAGTAATAATCACAATCTCAAAAAAATATTAAACACACACACAAGAGAACTTAATGTCACACAAAAGGGGTATAAAAAGACCTCAAACAAGGGGCATGTTCAAATGCTACACTCTCAAGGGGAGGACATGTTCAAATTTCTACTCACGCAAAGAAATAACACTTAGGACACCATGGCTAAAAAATAAACATCATGTTCAAACAAGCAATATCTTTAAATGTTCCACAATTGAGATGAGTTAGAAAATAAGTACACTCAGGTAAGTTATATGAGGAGATGAATAGGTGAAATATAATCAATTAACATAATCATAACATTATAGTCCCTTCATACATGTGTTAGGAAAATGTCATGTGGCATAGTATATCTAAGACATTGTGTATGATGTGACCACAAATATAGTCATGTAAGCATTAGTATATAAGCTCAACATGATAATGTAAAGTGGCCATAAAATAATAACACCTGTATCAATCATGATCAATAGAAATAAATGACCCTAATATAGTGTGTCAAGTGGGTAAAGGAAAGGTCCAACATTTGCAGGCTCATGTATCATGGATCTAGTGTATGCCTACATCACACTCAAGTACCCATTAAATATTTATGTGTATAGAAAGAAAATGATATGTTATCCACTAACATAAAGTAAGCAACATATGTAAAAGCTAGTAAACATGTAAATGTTAAGAATTTTATCTTTATTTGAATGTTTTTGTATTTTATTAATTTTTTTATATTTTTAAATATTAGCATTTTAGGGTAAAGATAACTAATCCTATAATTCATCACACTAAAGAGGTACAACTCTACCTAGTGACTTTGCTTGCCAATTTTTTTTATGTTGAATCATTGCCACTTATTCGATACCTTCTAGTAATTTTTTACTAGATGTTGTTGCTATTGGTCTATCACCATATTCATCATGTAGAATGTAAATATCTTTTTCTTCAAATTGGAAAATTAGACACATATTGGTAGTGTCCATTATTGCCTTCATATCGTTCAACCACTATTGCCTAAAATGAAAGGTCAAATGAGATGTTTGATTCATTACACATATGGGGGTATCAATTATTTTGGTCCACATGTGATGGGTAAAATATTTACCCAAGAGATTTTGAAAAGAGTGGAAAGTGTTGTAATTCATATATAGTATATGTGTATCCCTTATGTAGTAGATGTGTAATGAAACAAACCATGTCCCAATAATTTACATCAATCTTGAGATGTTCATAATAATGACCACTAATATTTACAATATGTCCCATTATACTTTTGAATTTGGAATTTTTAGAGATTGAAGGTCTTTATTTTTTTTCTTTCATAATATGTATACATTCTTCAAGTTTTTACTTTTAAATTTGTTTTTATAGAAACTCACAATAATCTATATCCTAACCTATGATTCGATGATAATTAAAATATGTTGATCATTTTGTATGCACTATCCTACCTCTTGATATATTTTTGGTAGTTGTTAGAGATATCATCATGTGCTCAAGTAACATATAAATTATTATGTGCATAGTATCATGTTGTATCATGATCTTTAAAATCTATTTTGGTAACCTACATGAGTCTCCATATTATTAACGTGATGTATTTGTATTTATCCCCTATAAGGTTGACTTAAAACTTTTAGCCAAGAGGGATGGATGGTATAACAAGAATTTATATGTTCATCTATTATCTTTGGCTTGTGTTTATCTATATTTGATTTTGTATCCTCTTGTGATGGATTTATCTTATATGTACCAGGGTTTATATGCATGAATAAATTGTGTGAAAGATGCTCAAGTAGATCAAAATTGAGATTGCACAACTATTCATTTGTCATATCAGAAGGAATTCCATCATCACTATCATAATAATATAAAAATTTACCATATTGTTATCCAAAACTTACAAATACATTAAGATCAAATGTTTGATTTTATTATTGTGTACTTATCATTAGCTTGTTTTATAATGGATTTTGATCTATTTCTTTATCTGTTTGTTCATTTTTCTATTCCTTATGTGTATCTATGTGAATATTAGATATTAATGTCTTATGAACATTTTGAGATAAATTATTTATTTTACTTGATCTACCCATCTCATAAGTTTATAGATGTTTGAGTTTAATTATTTGTGTGGGTGTAACCATTTGAGGAACCCTTTCCATGTTGGAGTGTAATATTTTATAGATTTTGAAGGGGTCATCATTTGTAAGCATGGTCCATAATGTCCCACCATGTATGGATTTTATACATTGATGTCATGTAGATGGCACAAATTCCATAATATGTATCTGAGGTCTATGTAAGAGTAAATTATAATGTAATGATTGAGACATTACTTAGAATGTAGCCTATACTATTTCTAGTCCCAATGTCACACCCAATGTGGTTTGGCCAATGGGGGGGCTACATAAATTATCAACTCCTTTGATATGGATATCTAATTTTTAAATAATATAAATTTATATGGACATTTTTTTTAATAATTTTATGATCCACATATTTAGACTTGATCCATTATTAATTAACACTCATTTTATTCCCTTATGTGAATATTAATTTATATGGTGATATCTTTTGAACATAAATATTCATAGTATAAAGTGATGAGATTTGTATTATTTTTGAGATATTACATAATATCCATAAAATAAGATATCTCTATATCACTTGGTACTCTGGTTTTGCACAAGGCCTCATATAAGATATCCTTATATATAGTTGACTATTTCAAAAGCTCAAGGATTAAGATCTTCACTTGTGTATCACTTAAATTTTTTATAATATCATATCCCTTATATTTCATGACTATATTAAGCTTAAGAAGAACATTTTATATATTAATAGGTGAATAAACAGGTTGTGCATGCTTTATTTTTCATGTAGTTACAATGTGGACTACAAAATCTAAGATAAGCCATATGGGAATAATAGGAGCAATATGGTAGTTACCTCTTGAATAAGATCTAGGTGTGACAAAAGGATGGGAACATGCATATTGGAATTAGTGAATCCATATGAGGGTTCAATATTTTTGAAATGATAATTGTATAGAGAGATTATATTTTTATCTTATGTTAAATCACTCTCTTTATTTGTACCAATTTGTTGACTCCATTTGATTAAATCATTGATAAATTTCAAAATGTATGGAAAATAGAAATAAATGACTATAATCATGTATTTTACAAGGAAATATCTAAAATATGTATCCATATTAAACATAATTATTTCCTTTTAAAAAAATTCAAATCTAATTTTAATATTTTTAATAATTTAGAAACTAGAAATTATAAAAGCCTAGGGCAAGCTAGAATTTTGCACAAGAAGACTTAGAGTTCAAGTTCACCAAATGTTTAACCATTTTTGAATGGGTTAGGGGGATAATATCTTAATAAAAAAATGGTTAATATTTTATAAAATAAAACCAATTAAATAATTTATATTCATAATATTAAGATATAAATCTAAATTATTAAAGTGTGCTAAATATAGAAAGTACAATGCCAAGTAATAATTTGAATGTAATAACACAAGGAAGAAATAATTATTATATTATTTAATAATGTACATGAATATTTTGAAGTTGTAGGTACATGATAAGACAAGATTATTCTTTATAGTGATTCATCAGATTAATAATATTTGCTTTTTGTAAGTCTAAACACCATTGTTAGGATTTGGAAGTTACTATCAATGCTTTTATCTAATATAGAATACAATTATTTTTATAGAATGGATAATTTTGCCTATTATGGTTAATTTATACATTTCATATTTTCAAATTGGATCATGCCCATAGGTTTTGAATATCTATCTTTTGATCAAAACCCAAGATCCTCTAATTTGGGTATGTCACCTTTTAAAATAGGGGTTAGTGGGCTCAAGTGAAATTGAGATGACCTTAAATTTACATATGTCAATTAGTGTTGCCTAAAAAGCCATATAATATAATGAGGGCCTATAATTATGTAGTTTTTGCCCTTATGTGTGAACAATTATGCAATATGTTATATGCGAGTGAATGTAGTGATCTATATTATAACATGATAAATGCTAACCATGGGTTGCTCCTTTAATGTTTTAAACTATTAAGAAGATTATTCCTATGACTAATATAGAAACAAGAATGAAAAGGGAGTAGAACTCATTTATGAAAATGATTAATTATGTGTTTGACATGCGTTTGCTTAATAATTTTTAGATGTTTGATTCATAGTGAATAAAATTTGATTTGTATTTCTACCACACATTTTGAAATGATATCATATAAGGGTTAATTAATAAAAATAGGCCAACCCATACATGTCTTAAGATTTGGAAATTTGATAGTTTGTAAGGCTTGGATACTAGCATTAGATCTGGGACACTAGTATTGACTTTAGTGTTAGTTTAGATGGTAGTGTCTAGGAAGATAGAAAGTTACTAAAGATATGTAACTTCTAGAGTAGGATATAAATTAGGTTTATGCATACTATGGGCTATAGTGAACTAGGTAATAAAAATATTAGGGTCATACTATAAGATAATAATTTAGGCATAGTGAGATGGTGAATATGATCCTTTTGGCAATGGGAAGGTCATGAATTAAAGGGTTGAGCCATGAGTGATATTTGTCAACTGTAAAAGAATAATTTATCATGTAAAATAATATTTGAGTATTTACATAATCATAATGGTTGAATCCTTTAATTAAGGAGGTCATTACCCTGTATATATGTGTAACCATTGATATTAATAGATTATTAAGTAGAAAAAAATATTTTTGTGTGTTAATCTATTACCAAAAATTCACTACCAAGGCCCATGAATGTAGACAAATCAATATAAAATGGTAAAAAGATCCATCAATAATAACACTTCATTTATAATCATATAAAATAAACATCCAATAAAAGGGCTTAGGTTGTGTTCACTAAATGAATAAATAGAATATCAATCCACAAAAATTAAGCCTAACATGATGGAAACTACTAATATATCATACTACACTCCTCCACGATGAGTAGGATGCCAATCAGTCAAAGGTGGTACTAATCTCTGAGGGGTATACTACAATACCTACCCATGGAATTAACATTTCTAGGGCATAATTTATCTATCTAACAAGCACACATTTGATTACATGAGTAACATATTGTGTTTAGATAACATTCATGACATAGAATTCAAGTGGTCCTTGTGATTTTATTACAATACAAATAATTTATTCATCACCAAGGATTCTAAATCTAAGGTGATCGAGAAGGTTATAAGATATTTGTTCATGAGTCTCATGAACTACACTATGTACTAACCTACCTAATATGATACACATTATGTACTCACAATTTTTAGTTAAAGTATTCCACCACTAAATCTATTAAGGGGATAGGTGTTCCATACAGACACCATTAGCACTAACAAGTCCTATTTCAAAATTTTCCTAAACTTATAAGGCTCATTTTTCATATCCAATATGGTGGCCTAAAATTTGAACCATAAAAAAGGACTAGGTCCAATTTTCAACTAAAATCTTTTAGGATTTTTAGGTAAATTTTATGCCATTCAATGACAACTTCATGAAGAAAGGGGAAATTCATCACACAAGGAGTCAATGTGATATTCAAATCCTAGATAAGTTTAATAATAAAACCACTTGAGAATGCATCCTCTTAGGGAAATGCCATGAATAGATGGTGTTCAACACATACAGTCCTCAACAAGACATACATAAGGATGGACCTAACATCAAAACCCATGTGAGTATGCAATATATTTAAAAACTGAGGCACTGCAATCCTAAAGAGTCAACATGCACATCAAAGCAAGGTATTGCATGATATAATAAGTTACATGCATTAGTGTGATGCATAATATCTATAGGAATAAATGGTAAACCCCAAGGAATG
This sequence comes from Torreya grandis, assembly GCA_037957365.1. Lineage (NCBI taxonomy): Eukaryota > Viridiplantae > Streptophyta > Pinopsida > Cupressales > Taxaceae > Torreya > Torreya grandis. The sequence goes on along the minus strand of JARHVA010000019.1, from coordinate 10,813,863 downwards.
GTCATCTATAAAAATTTCAATGATCAAAATATTTAAAATGTCACAATCTAATATAAATTGCATGCACTAGGAAATAAGCATACATTCTACAAGAGTAATAACATATTTTTATCATAAGCTTGTTTAAGTGAAAAAAAAACACACCTTCTTGGGTTTAAGTTTACTTATAAATACAAAATAAACTTCTCTATCATCAGTGCCATCTTATTTCATAGGAAATTCACTCAATTAGGTGTCACCAACATGGCATAATGCTCCTCTACTAATAGATAAGGATGAGACTCACTAAAAAATCAAACACACTTATTCTATCTTAGACACATTGATCTTATGATGATGCTATACAAGTAGGAAGGTAGGCTCAAACCTTTTGAGTAATGAGGAACAACATGTTCCTTTGAGGATCCCTTCTAACAAGGTCTCATTCAACACAATGTTGATTTAACACAAGGTTTCTCACAATGTAATGTATTCCAAGAAAGGGTTCATAACCTCAAAGGGTTTATTATAATAACATCTAGATATCAACATCCAAACTAGATCTATATACCTTGATCATTAATGAAACATGTGGCAAGGGAACTTTGCACATTTATAATATAGTCTTGACTCAATAAAGTTAATGATCATACATGTTTAGTGCCAAATGCCACTCAAGATTCTTCCTATCCAACCATTATGGAAATAAAATTCAATTAAACCCAATCCACCTTGAGGTCAGAAATAAGGTAAATTTCATTACTCAAAGGAGATAAGGATCACTCAACCCAAGCACATATGAAAAACAACATGATCCAAATGAGGCTTCCTAACTAGACCTTCTTTTTGGAATCATCTATTCATTCACACAAGGTGATTACACTATAATTCAACACTCCTACATAATTCAATGGATTACATAACATAAATACATGAGGAAACTAATGAGGTTCTTGGTATTTTGCATGGATTGAGCATGCCCCTAAGGTCTCTATAACCCATGATAGTGTATCAAGACAAGATTTTTTAGACTAAGGAGAAATTAAGCCTAGGTATACCTTTAACTAAATCACAAGGTAAGAGTCTAAAAAGTTAATATGGGTGGAAAGGTATCTCTAAAATAATTCCCCTCTCTATCCATAGTTATATCACTCATGGTGATAATAACATTAAAAATACCTCTTGTATAATTCACTTGAATAATGAGTTTATGTTTACTTGTAAATAGGTGGTCACTAAACTTTCATGGGTTTATATTGACCCTAGGTTAATCTAACACTCCAAATGATGACCATGACCAACCAACATGGCCTAAGAAACCAATAAAAACCTATCACAAGGTCTATCTCTGATGTCCTCAAGGGTATGATAGGGAAGTCACATAGGTTTAACATATAACAACACTTTCTTGACCTAACAACCACTTGGACCTCATGGCCATATAACATCCCATCACTTGGATGGATATTTTGTTCTAATCATTCAAAAAACCCTATCTATTCTCTGGGTGAATTTAAAATGATTCCTTCTCATGGGTTTCCTAGGTGCGGTGACCAAAAAGTAGGCTAGGTTCAAGTGTCAGGCCTCATTACTAAGGTCCAAATTAAATCTAGGAAGTCAAAGGATAAAGTATTTAGAGGTCTTAATTGAGAGTATATTTTCTTTTCTCAAATGTGAAATCATCTTGTAAACTATACCTACATGGAGGAACCTTGCATAAGCATTATGTGATGTATAACTCTCAAATGGGGGATATAAAAAATCTCACATACATATCTCTAATTAGAGATAATCTCTTTGAGTGGTCAATAAGCATTTGCTACTTAGAACAAAGAGTCCATAGTCCCATGTCTATATGGATCATAGTAAATGCTTCTTATGTAATATACCTACCTCCTTAAGGATTTATACCACACAACTAAATACATTAATTAGTTCACTAAAAAAGAAATTGTATTGAATAATGATCTCCATAGCTTTGAAAATTAAAACCATGCTTGGTGCCAAATGTTATACACATTATTTTACATGAATAAATCCATACAAATAATTTTTTTTTTGAGAATGTACAATGCACATTATTCACACTTATATTGACAACATGCTATCTAACTTCATGACATGAGACACACAATGCATCCAATCAAACTCACATGCCCTAATAATCATGGATTTTAATGCACAAGTGGTCACATAATCACTACATGAACCTACATGTCCCACTTATTCCAACATACTTACATGTCCTCAACTAGCCAACAACTACCTATGTGGGCCTGACAGACCCCATGACCCCAAGGCCTGAATTGGACACTCGAATAAAAGTAGGTGGGTTCAAGTAACCACTAGATTGATTTTTTATAACTCTTAATTGGGTTCAAATGAGTCCTTAAGCATTTATGACCTATCATGAGGCCTATTTCACACCTTATGTCATAATTTTATTTTATTTTCAAGTTGAGTTACTTTTATGGAATGGGATTAAAAAATATATCATAGTCTTCATATGGCCAAAAAAAATGTCTAAAATATCTTTGCTTATCTCCTATAGGATGGATTATTCCATCTCAACCATTATATCTCTTCTATCTTGAACATTGGATCATGATAGTTTGAAGAAACCCTAGAGATCCTTATGGGAGCGTAGAAGGGTTCTATTTTCATTTTCATGTTTGAAAAATTAATATCAAGGAGAAGGAAGGTTTTGAGGATGATTGGTCCATATTCATCCCTCTCCACCTTCCTCACCCCTAGACAACTATCATTAATGGGTTCTCCAAGATTTTTCCATAATTAATTTCATTTCATTTTAATTTTTTGACTTAATGAAAAGTTTTTTGGATATATTTTATAGATACCAAGCTACTTGAAATGCCTCTAGAATGTCTTAGGCTCTCACTATATTTGAAACTATGCTAGGGAGATCAAGCTCCTCCTTAACCATTGATTATCACCTATGTATATATTTATAAATAAAATGATAATTATTTATAGTTTTAGGTCTCAAATTTCATTTCAAGAAGTAGATAGTGAAAAACTAAAGGGGGTTCCTTTTAGGGTCAACCCTCCCCAAGGCTTCAAGGAACATGTAAAAGTCATTAAGGCCTAAATAGAATCTCATTGAAAAACATGTCATTTTTGAAAAATATACAAAGGTTTGGACCCTAAAATCACTTCCATGTAAAAGAGGGATAAATTTTAAGTTGGGTTTCTTTTTAGGTTATCTTACCCTTGGGCCTTTTATATGCCTTAAATGACAATAAAAAAATAGTACAAGCCATCACAAAATTTTTGGTTTAAAAAAATAAAATAAAATATATAAACTAAATTATATAAATTACTCTATAAATATAAATTAAAATATAAATTTAAGATCAAACTAATAAAATAAAATGTCGACTATAAATATTAAAATATTAAAGTTTCATTGACTACATAAATTTATGTTAGGTTAAGTTGAATTAAAATATGGATATACAACCATGGTAAAATTACATTGAGTAACCTAAATTAGGATATCCATTTGTTAAATCAAATAATATCCAACAATAAGAATGGTTTGCCACATAATATACTATCATTTCTAACTTACGATTTAACAATAACATGGAGTGGATAAGGGGTCAAGACCACCATAGTTAGAATATGAGTTATGTGCTAACAATTTCTACCAGCCTCTTAGAGAATTAAACCAAAAGTCATATGGTCATATGAGTACCATAAAATTAATCCTAGGTTTTATCCTATGAAAAGGGCATTGCCTTACATTTCTAAGGGCTTGCATGTAAAACTACCCTATAGAGATCTAATTTATGAAAATTCACTACGACCAATTGACAAACCAAAAAATTATCAAACAAACTATGTTAGGCTTATAATTTTATAAAATTAATTATAAAATTGTTTCATCCCTAATTTTTAATTGTTAAGTATATAATTAAATTTATTTTAAATATATAAACTTCTTTAAGGAATTAGGATTAAGTGAAAAATTCATCTTTAAAAATTCATATCTTTCATTTCTTAGCACTTAAAATTATTCTATAATTTTTTAAATTTTTTTGAGGGGTTAAAGATTATAAATAAATTATATTAGGGAAATTAAGGTAGTATTTTTATTTCATTAAAATTACAAAACTCAAACAATCATATTTAGGGCCTTAAGCTCTACAAGTAATTCTACTAGCTTTCAAATCAAACCACCAACTAGTATTTTATTCTTCATAGTAGAAAATGTATATTGAGATCTTAAGAACATAAAAAGACCTTCATTTTCATAAATTAATAAATTAACTATATTTAATAATTCATTTAAAATTTCCTTCAATAGGGTGTAAGAGACAAAATATTCACACATGAATAAATATGAAATCATAAAGCAACAAGAAATCTAAAACCCTAATAAGGAAAGCTTAAATCCTAATCTAGAAAGAAATATGGTTTTCCACACTAAAATAAAATATCAGTTTCATCATAATATTTTATTTATTTCATGATTAATTCAATATAAATAATATAAGACTATTGAAATTTAGATTTTGTAAAATAAGGTATTCAACATACAAATGTGAATGTAAAAGAGAGATTGATATTACACTTACTATTTTTAGGTTTCACCAAGAAAAGAGGGAAAATATGGACTTATATGATTTTATATTTTAAATTTATCATTACCTACATCACTATCCTTAAAATTAATTTTTATAATCTCTATAACTATTTATATCAGGATACATAACCTCAAAACCATCCAGGATGCTGCTAGCAAAACTCTGACACATGTGGCAACCAATACTATCCTATGTCTATTAGCACTATCTAGGTTGAAAATAATATTATATTTTAGTTAATTTATATATTCCTACACATTTATATGATTTATATGTGTTTAATTATCCTTGGGTTTATACATAGATCCTTAATTTACTTCTCCTTGCTTTGAAACCCTAACTTCACTTTAGACACAAGATAGACTTATAAAAAGGGGTTAGAGGGATAAGTTGAAATACATCAACCAATAGCTGATGAGTGAATAAATGTGTACTATATTATAATAATTTAAATAGGTCTCAAATTACATGTAGTTATCCCACCTATGTGTTTATGTGCACTATCATGATCATGCTAAAATGTAATGTAATGCCTATCCTTCGATACTTGACAACTTGTAATTTTGACCTTTTGTTAGCATTCAAATTCAATTATATGGATAATAATTTTAGTGGATTTCATATGTGTATGAATTTTTGATAGTTTCATAAGATATTTCCAATGAATTTATTATGCTTAGTAGGATTTTCCAACATTAGTGCTAGAGTGGTATGGCCTTAGGCTTGATTTGTATTTATAGAATACTCATTTGTGTTTCCCCCACAACTAATATTTAATTTTTTTCTAGGTTGAAAAAAGGGAGATGTTTAAATTTTAAAATTATTCATTAAGGGTTCTTTGACACTAATGGTAGAGGTAGATAGTTGTGGTAGATTACAAGCATCCACTTATTATCGACATTGTCTAAAGATAGAAAAATGATGATTTGAGATATGGAGACATTTTTATTAGGATTATAGAGTGTTATTTAATATAATAGGGTGATATTGAATATGTATAATATAAAATTGGGTTTACAAAGACATTAAATGAGTAAACAGATAGGAGAAAGTGTGCACAAGAGTCAAATGTGTACACATAAGTCTAAGTATGTCAAGATATATCAAAATTGAACTTGCCAAGTATTTAGTACCAAATTTAGGTGTCTAAAAATGCCCCTCTTTTAGTCTAGTATTGAAAATGTTGGATTAAAAGGATAAAATAAAGGGATTTATACATGTATTAATTACACTTGATGTTAATAGGTATGCCCCAAATATTCATCTTGTTTCATGTAATACCTATAATGGAACATGTATAGATTAATATCCACTCATGATAAAAAATATGAAATAATCTAGATCATTGAAATACTTGGAATTTATAAGTCAAGTAATAAATATCCCTAAGGGTATGTGAACCAAAATTCCATTTGATGAATTAATTTGAAGAATTACATGGGGTATTTAGGCCCTAAGGAGATGCAACAATTGAAATCATGTGTTGAGGAGTGTTAATGCCTCAACCACCATTGTAGCTGGAGAACTGCTAGAAATATAATGACACAAAATTCTCTAAGTATCATCGAAAATATTTTGTGGAATCTTGAAACACGTTCATATGAAAAGGTTGAACTCCAAAATGGGTTTGTTACAAATTGAAACTCTAAATCAACTATCATAGAAATATTTTATATCTATAGTGCTTACATAGTACCATCAATCATCAACATATAAATAAAAAAGTATTTGCATGAACATATTTAATACCCAAAATTTGATCCATATATACCTTAAAATTATATATAATCCATAATTTGTTTATCAATATAATCATTTAGATAAATATGATATACATTTGTTTAATTTGATCCATAAATATGTCTCATAATGTCAAATAATCTATCAACTAATCTTCAAAATCATGTAAAATTACCCACACATGTCTCACATATTTCTCAATAAACTCAATCTATCCCATATGAATCACATAATCTAATGAAAAATGTGAACTATCTATTTATCAAGACCTAAATATCTAAGACACACTGACTATATGATCTACTTTTAAGGTGAGAGATCAAGCATGTGAATCACTCATCTCAAAAGAAAGAGTTATGCACATAATGTATTATATATAAAATTTTAAATAGGTAAAACACATATAAAAACATGTTAATATAAACTATTATATAAATATGTGAGAATTCAACCACATATGAAATGTGTAATCCAATTAAAGGGGTATACTAGTGTCATGTCAAGTAGATATTACAATTAAGCACATAATAATAAGAACCATAGTTGATACATGATAGGAATCATGGAATCACACATAATATAAGAATTCATGATATAAATCATGACACCATGCTAAAAAATAATTATATATGTAACCACACACATACACACTTAGTATCATGATCATGAAGCACACAAACACTCAAGACATGACTCAACTCTAACTCAAATCAAACCTGACACAAAAACATAGTCTTGAAATGGACTAGAATATCCTTGGCACAATAACATAACATGTAATAATCACATAACATAACAAAAAATAGTCATAACATAATGTAATAATAAATAAAATCAAATCACACATAGAATAAGCAATGCGAATCTGTAAAATCAATCAATGTCACCATCAAGTATTAAATAGTAAAATATCCATAGGAAATAGAATCTAAAAAATATATGTAATATTAGGTCATGTATCAATATAATATGATTAATTGATTTGTATAGTAAGTTATAACCCTTTAAGTGTGCCAATGTGCCCCAAGTGTAGGCATGTCTACAATGTAGAAAGGTATCCCGAGGGGGTAAATAATGTGATGCATTTGTATGTTCATGTATAATATGTTACTTATGTGTCTTACATCCCACTCATGTATACCATGAAAATAATGTGCATTTAAAATGGATATGTAACTCACCATATATATGACAAACAAAAATAATCAACTATGTAAACTAGTGAAGCATGTCATGCATATCCCCTTAATTTGAAAATTTTAAATATTTTAATTTATTGAATTTATTATTTTTTTGAAAATTTTAACTAAATTATACTACCACAAACTAGTGATACCATCAAGGGGATGCTAACATGTAGGACTTAGATAAATCAATGAGAATGTCACATGTTGTGGGTAAGGACTAACATTGTATCATTATCTAAATTAGAGAAATGATCATGCAATATGAAATATCCATAATCTTCATCATAGTCAACATGATCATATATATGTTGTGTAGATATAGTAATCATAGTAACTCTTTTACTTCACTATATGCAAAGGAAATGTGTTAGTGTTTACTATGGAATAGAAGGACAAGAATTATAACTATCTTAGGACATGATAGACTAGGTAAAATATATTGAACTTGAATAGATAGTCGATGTAATGGATGTTGGAGCACTTGCCTTCAAGGAATATTAATTACATGTCTTTGATTTGCCTTCGTAAGATGAACATGTATAAGTTGTATAATATATTTCCTTCATAGAGTGTCTCTATAGATATGGGATACTCATATGGAATAATTGGAACCTTAACCAATTAATTTTTATAGATATATTTCACACATAGATTTATTGAATATTGTATTTCACATATATTGTGTATCTATAAAGGCCCTAATAGCATGTAAAATGCCCTAGTATTGGGTAGAACCAAGAACCAAGTAGAAACAACTATAGGACCTACCATAATTGGTAATACAATGTGCCTAAGAGTGTTTTATATCTTTCCATTAAATAATTTTACTGTAGTAGTTGTTTCAATCAAAATTTTAAGTGTATAACCAATATTAGTAGGTAATGTCATAGTGCACATGTTTTATCTTGATATGTTATCCACCATAACACAATATATAGGACATGAGTCAATTAAAGTAAATATGAACAAAGGAATATTGGTAGAATCATCATCAATAATATCACTATCATCAAGTGAGATTATTATTTCACTAATAATACGATCTATAGGATGACCCTCCTTAATTATAGAAGAATAAAAAATCAAAGGAGGATACACATTGTAAGTGATATACACTTCAAGATTGGTCTTCATTTATTGATTCATATGATTTGGAAAATGACCATAAAATATCTTAAGATTTACATTAGGTTATGCAGTCCATTCATTCATAAGTGTATTAACATAATAGACCTTAATAGTGTTGTCCTCAATGAGATCTTGTATCCTATATCTCAAACCATAACATCTACCATTAGAATGTTCCAGACATATATTTCAATCAAAATATGCATTGACATCAAACCCCTTAGGTTATGCCTTTGTCATATCAATCACCATTATTAGAGGTAGAGATATATGATTGCACTTGAGTAGCTTAAATAAACTTATTTTGGTAAAACTATGTAAATATTTTTTTAATTGACGTTTTGGATCAAGATTCATGATACTATTCTTTTAACTTGATGATGGTTCATGAAGCATGATCCCAAACATTTCTTTAAAAAAATTTTAAACAATTTTACCAAAAACCATTTTCTTTTGCATCATGGACTATGGAAAAACTATCTCTCTAATACTTGAGTAGATTCTATAATACCTAATTAGGAGGTTCTAATAATCATGTAAACTTCCTCATTTGAGGGGCCAAAAGGAAAAAATTATTAGTACATTGTGAAGCTAAATTAACTATTAATTTGACCTCATTATTAGTATCATTTTCCTTAGATATAAAAAGTAGTTTGTTTTAAAATTTTTGCATTGGAATACACTAGAGGATTAGACCCATACTTTATCTTATTCATAACAAGTAGCTTAACTTCAAAATATTTAACCATATGGTACATGTTATGAAAAGAATGGACATGCTTGAACAAATTTGAGTCATTCATAGGAGAAATTAAACTTTGATTGAAGATGTATTGAATATTTTTAATCAACCATATCATTTGTAATTTAGAGAGCATAGTCTTATAACAAAGTACATAGTCATTAATGGGCAACATAGTTTAGCACATAGTCTAGATGCTTCAATGTATACCTTATCAACAATAACAAATGCAAAACCCAAAGCAAGTGCCTATTTAACAACAAGTGCTGATGTAACAACATGTGTTTAACCAATAACAAGGTTATTATATACAATAGGTACCAGGTGATAGGCAACATTTGAATTTTACCTAATGGGTATCATATATGTAACAAAGATCCAACTACCAACACATTCAATAGTAGAGACCTAGTCAAAAATGTGTTCCTTATATACAACAAGGTTCAATGAGTTGGAAATAAGTTCCCTTCTAAACCCAACAATACCAACACATCCCACAAATCTAAATGCCATTATTATAGCCATAATTCACTAGAAAGGCTATGTATCCAATCTAAAATAGAATGCACTTCAATAAAAATGTGTTTTGTATCCACAATATGATCCTAATGTATGTATACATATACCTAGATGTCTAACCAATTCAACCAATATTCCATAATATGCCTACCCTGGTAAAGGTAGTCCACCTTTGACCATGCAACCTCAACAAAAATAGGCCACATCTAATTTACTTACCTAAGAGTTGTAATATATGAAGGATGAAATTCAAGCTATACAGATTGGAAAATAAACAAATAAATTCAAACTTGATGAAATATGATCTTATCCATTTAACATGGATTATCTATAAATATCATTTCCATCAAGTTAAAAGTCACCTAAATTTGAAAAATATAAAGGCAAATGTGATCGTAAAGAGCATCTAAAATAATTATTTATTGTGTTCCATCCAGTTACATATAATGACATATACTTACTTCTACTCTTTTCAAAGAGTCTAATTGGATAAGCTTTGGAATGGTTGTTGAAATTACCAAAGAATTATGTGTCTGACTTCGATGATTTTTTTAGAAACATTCATACATATTTTTTCATATATTATTGAGAATGAGATTACTATTATGGATTTAGGCCAATATAAATAGAATGCTATTGAAATCTTCACTACATACTTACAATGTTGGAGATTAATATCAAGATAGTTTACTCACAATATTCTAGATAAATAATTGGCCACAATATTTATTATGAGCCTACATAATGAGATATCATACCATATCAAGCTTCAATGTGTTCATATATTCAATGAGGTTATAGATAAAATAATATAGATTAAGAAATCCCTTTTCAATAAATTATAATTAAGTTATCTTCTTCTAATCAGAGCAAAAATTAACATCAAGACCAACAAAACTAAACCTAAAACCAAGGCCAAAAATATAATTATAACCCAATTCAAATACCAACTTTGATGCCACCTCAAGCTAATAACTATGAGAAACCTAAACCCTACAACCAAAATAATAATGTTGTTAATAATGAGGTCACTGAATCATGTCATGTTCAGATAGTGCAAACACTGACTATCCATTTACCTCCACCCACTTAGTAACCAGCTCTTCTATACATTCAACCAAGACCTCCATAAAACAAACCACTATAAAATCAAAAATAATTACAAGCTCCACCTTAAAGGAAAAGACCACCTGTTTCTAGACAATTCAATGACCTTAGTGAGCCTATTGAATTTGTGTTCTATAGGTTGGTTTATAAAATATGATCAATTTGCCAATACCAAAGCCATTTCCTGAAGGGATTATTTTTCCTCATTAGTATAAAGAACATGGATTTTGTGAGTACCATCATGTCAAAGGACATTCCATATGGTGTTGTATCCAACTCAAGAATTTTATTGATAATATTCTAGAAAATGAAGAGATAGAAAGAGACACTCATGCTCCTATGACCTATCATAACTTGGGTATCTACTAAAATCTATTCCCCAACATAACAATAGAAATAACTTTTGACTACTAGACTTTCACCTTTGTGAAGGTAGTTTTAAGCCTTCATAATATGAAGTAACATGGAGAAAATCATAGGTTATGTGTGTCTAAATAAATGGATTGAATATTTATATTATAAGGGATATATCCCCTTGATGTATCAATTAGGATCTCTACTCTATACTACTAGCATGTAGGGAAAAGAGAAGGTAAACTGAAAGGAAAACCTATCTAAGGTGATAAACCAAAATATGTCTTTTATTTATATAATATGCACTAAAAATCAAGGATAAGAACATAAAACTGATTGTACTACTCAAATGAGAGTCTTCAAACATCAATGTTTCACATAAAGGCTCAAATTGATAAATGATCTAAGGTAGGTAATCAACAAGTCTTTCAAAGACACTGAGGAAAGCTCACACTTGCCAAACATATAATATTATTCAAGCACACTATGAAAATTATAGGGATGAATCAACACCTATAAATAGGTAAAAGGAAAGGACAAGATGAGAGGAAGTATATACTATCACTTTCATTCATCAACTAACCATTAACATACACTAAACACAAGCTTTGATGAGGAATGAATTCAAGGTTATTCATTCAAAACAGGCAAGTACAAGTGTTTTTATGATCATGGAATTAACAAAAATTATGTTGAGGATTATTTAAAATTCCAAACGTAGGTTTACATATGGAGAGAATGAGTGAGGAGAGAGAAAGAGATAAGGCAACCCCCAAAAAATTAGGAGATGTGACATTCATTTGGTCTTCATGAAACCCAATGTAGCATTTACTTATTATTATCTTTTATTCCTTATTAAAATTTGAGTAGGGGTTAAGGTGGTCTTGATTTGGAAGTATGAATAAGTTATAAAGGAAGTCTTTAGCCTTGATTGGTGGAGTTTGACTCTAACAAGTGCCTAAATCCTTTCTCAAAATCCCTTGACTAAAAAAGGTCCTTTCCTTGAAAATGAGTCTTCAAGTCCCAGTCAAGTCTTTATTTGAATTATTCTTATCCTTAATTGATGAGGTTTCTCCACCTAGTTAATGTTGTTAGTATTCTTTTAGTTCTTGTTTGACCACTTCAACATACTAGGCGTTGGAAGGAAAAAAAGTGTGATTAAGATTCTTTGAGAACCTTTCAACCTTTGAAACCTTCTCCAAAACTTGAATTGAATTATTCCAAACTTTAATAGGAATAGGAGGGAAGTGGGGGAATTAATATATCCTTTATAAAACTTTTATGCATCATTTAGTCCTTTTAAACACTTGATTATTTCATATGAGCAAAGAGGCATAGGAAAAAGAAAGAAGAGCTTTGATTTGAACTAGAAAAATTCTATCCATGGAAGGCTTATCAACATGAATTTATACCTATGAAAAATCATTTAGAACCATCAAGTATCCCAAAATGTTTAATTTTGCTCATATAACATGATTTAGCACCCATTCTTTATAGCCCTAAAAACCTGTAAAGCTCCTTATTGAGAATATTATATGGATCAAATCAGAAACACGGGAAAATTTTAAGTACTCTCTATCCCCTTATAGATACAAACAAAATTTCATTATTAAAATACAAGTGGAAGTACTCATTTTCCTTCATTTTCTTCTCTAATTAAGCCTAATTAGCCCTCCTAGGTTTAGAAAGAGAAATCTTGCTCCAGAAAGCTCCCACACATTCAAAGTCACCCAAAAGTATGTGATTCACTTTCTATAGGCTATCACCAACCTCCATGTCAATTTTAGAACCCTGATACATGTTGACTAAATTTTAATCTAGGTCAAATTAAGTCAACCCCCTATATGTGAAAATTTTCCATAAGGTAATCTAAGTGATAAAATGGTCACCATGGTCATAGAATAATGTCAAGTCATCCTTTGAGGGTCATAAAATATGTTATAACCTTTTTCATACTCGTCCATTTGTCTCAATGTCATTCTTGTCACCTTTTTGGTCATTTTAAGGAATTGTACAATTTTCCACAAAAAGACAAATGTGTCAAAGAGCAAGATAATGTACCACATGCTAAGGAATTTCAGAGCAATGTTTTGAAACTAAAAAACTATAGGATCAATTTATAAATAAGAATATCACCTATAAAAAGGGTATTTTTAGATGTTATATAGACTGGGTGAATCATATGGCATGTGTGAAGGCTTCAAGGAACTATCTTGAGATCCACATAGGTTATTTATAGGCTTCAATGGCTTCAAAAAATAAAAAATTAATTAAAACCAATTTCTCTCTCTTATTGATCTCTTGGATAGGTTAAGAAGGGTCAATTATTTTCACTTGATATGGATAGGAAAAGAAGATTGGGAGTGAGTGCACTTGGTGGATGTTAGGGGTCAATGTGTACTTCTATTTTATGATCATAATTACAAGATTAATGATCTATACCATATGAAAAATCATTAAGATTTTTAACACCTCTAAACTATCCATACATTCCCAATGGCTTGGTTTTATCATTTGTTTGCATTAGTCTGTATGAACCAAGTCATACATATAGTCTTATAGAGCATGGTATTCCTTTTCATGATTGACTTCAACTAGGTTGGCACATGTGATCATGTAAGATAGGAAATATCAGTCTCTTGTGCTAGAGGTGAACACCTTTGAGGTCTATAGAATAATATTTTGATAGTTGCAGGTGAAGGTGTGAAGTGGAGGTTTAAAAATTAGCTTAAAATGAACATCTCAAGTGCAATGTGTTTTATAAACCTCGGTTGATCAGGTAGGTATCTAGTTTTAGGTCATAATGGCTCTATATCATCACTATCTTTTACAAGAAAAATGCATATTGAGCATGTATATATCAAAGGTTAAAGGTGTTAATGATTTAAGGAGAGCCAAGTTATATGTTCTAAGCTCTACAATAGATCTCCATCATCTTTAGGGCTAATAATATACTCTGCCAATTCATGAAGAGGGCTAGGTATTTAAAATAGTGAGGCCACTACCTATAGCCAAACCTAGGTACAAGATACAAAGATAAATAAAGTTTTAATGAGAAGGTTTACCTTAAATTCTCTAAAAATAAAATTTGATATATATAGTGTCATCTTATGGTGAAAGACTACAAGGTATAAGTAAGTCTGATGGCTTCCTTCTTATATCCTAAGCCCAGAGGTTACATATTGAAATAAGAGGAGATTGTTTAGTTGAGAGATAATGATGGTGAGTGAGGTTTCAACTCAGTCAAGTTTCCTAGATATGTTCAAAAACTATAGTGTTAAGAAGTCAAATGAACATGAAACTTACAAGTAACCTATATGGTGCATTGATGATAATAGGATGATACATGGTATCAAGATAAAAATGAGCTCATCTAGGTGTGAGATGGTACTAGTGACATAAATATGGAACCAAAGGAGTGAAGTATATTAGTAAAACATGTATCACCACCTATAAGAACTTATTTATTTCCCTAATAAGCACCTATAGTTTGACTCATATTCAAACTAGCCCAAGCTAATGAAAGATGCACGTTTGGTTGATAGATAGAGATATAAAATAGATGCACACATAAGAAATAATGATAAAAATGATAATATAAAACTTCATGTGATTTATAGAGGGAAATTAAATAAAACATAAATTGATCCAAGCTGGGCATGAACCTCAAACTCAGTCAACCAAAATTGTGCACACAGTCATATGCCTATAAGCTAGTTTTGGAAATTTGAAATGTTAAGTCCTCCAGAAGAATTTTTAGGGATTAAAAATTGGTAAAAAAGGTCAAAATTACTTGAAAAAGACCTACATGGTCTCTTTTAAGTCAAACTAATAGGGGAAGTTCCCTCTATTTTGTCCCAGACTAGAGGCACTCCATAAATAACACAACCTATAGACCTAGTACATAAATGGTGAAAGGATGAAAATGAGAGTCATAAGACACTATGGGAAGATGAATATATTTTAATAGTAGATGAAAAAAGTTTTAATAATTACATACAATCACTATGACCCTTTGGAGGTGGTCACATACTCAAATACATAGTCTATGCCTACTAGGCCTAGAACTAGGCATGAACCATCAGGCGTCTAACTTCATTAAAATGACCATATGATCTTAACAATAAGTTTGAGAGCCTTCATAGGATAGTGGAGGGTTGATGGTACTCATAATTTTTCATAAAATAACTTATAACTGATCATTTTAGCCTATATTTGCCTCAGAGGTGTCTAAAATGCATAATAGGAGTGCAAGAGACAATTTATTTTAGTCATATCTATATGAATAATGTGTATGGGTTCTCAAGAACTTAGGGATAATTGATTGAGGTATTGAAATTAAAACCAATGGCATTGGATTGAGGGTTAATGGATTAACCTTTATGAATCATTGTTAAGAACCTAACAACATAAAACCTTCCTAAAACCCTCATAAGAGATCGATGAGGAAAAGATGAATATAAAATAATCTAAAAGGGGTAAATTGGCATATAATATTATTTTGGATTATTTGAAAATATATTGGGATCCCTAATATTTAGTTGTTTGATACCATCACTTGTACAGATGAAGAAAATTATATGTTTTCTATGGGATTTGCGGTAATTTGAAGGTGCATAATGGAATAGATAGGTGAAAGTCATGGTGGAAGGTGTGTGGATATGTATTATAACTCCTCAAACCAAATTATAACCCTATTTATGCATGAAAATACCTTTTATAAGTTAGTTTTTGTATGCAGTCTTGAACAAGATAGTGAAAAGAAAGGTGACTGTCAAGCCAATTGTGAGAAGTGTGATTTTAAATCTCCTTGAAGTCTACCTAATATAATAAAAGACAAATAGGTTTTTAAGAGATTTTTCACATATATACAATGAATCTCCTTGACTGTGTGCAAGTCACTATAGTGACAAGTATGAGAATTAAGGCCTAAAGGGATAATGAGTGACTATAAAGAAGTGAACGGCAATTAGCAAAGAGAAGGCCATTAGTTGAGGAGTGTATAATGACTGTCACAAATCATGTTTCCACCTTCTCAAGTTAGGGCAAATGTGTCAATGAATTTAAAGATAGTTCTAAGTAGTTAAGTGGATTCCTCATTAAAAAGGCAGTTTCAAGAGAGATAATGGAGTGTCCTTACACCAACTTTAGGAATATGTCATGTTTCAACTAGAAAATTGTCAAAGAGAACTTCATGACCAATTTTATAACTATTTATTATGCATTATAATTAGTTTTCAAGACTTGACACTTGGCCTTGTGACTTTTTAATGTCATCTTTCTCTCTCCTCTCTTATGCTCTATATATTGAAGCCATTTTGGAAATGTAAACTTTCCACAATTGGTATGATGAAGCCCTACTAATTTTACATCTTGTTTTGCCTTTGAATAAATTTTTCTCAATATGGTCTAGTGTCTATAATTATTTTTTAATTATGTCATGTAGTCTATTTAGATGACAAGTGATGATGATTATTTCTCCTTGCTTCCATTCTGCTCTTGTATGCATTATGTGAGTAGTATTTATTCCAATAGGTCTCATGAAGTGTATATGTTTGTTATGGGTATTTTTAATTATGAAGGAGATTAGAAGTGTCTAAGATTATATCTCTTAGTTACCCACCCTTGGAATTGCATGACAATCTGCCTCTATGTAGAAACACTTACGCTAGAAGAACCTTTGAGTTAAGATCAGTTTTAATAGTCTACCTTCTTAGTGAAAATGAAAGTATGTTTGTGGAGATATATTTTGTGTATAAAATCCATTATTTTAGGTTAATTTTATGTTACTTCTTCCATTTTCATCCCAATAGTGATTAGCCTAGTTTAGTGTGTGAACCTAAACAAATAAATAAAGGGAGCTAGCCCATAATCTAGAGATCTATATCTTGTAACAACTTGAATATATGTAGATATAGTTCAATGTTATCCCAAATTTGATAAGGTATAATTTAATTCTCTAGGGTGAAAATTTTGGCTATAACAAGACCCTGGAGAAGTATGCAAACTAAGAAACCCCCTTGCCACCTAATCTTATTTTGAGCCTGTTTGAGACTACTTTGGAAAATGGGCCTAGTTTGACTACTTACATAATATCCCATGAATTTTTTTGAATTTAATAGTTATTAAACATCCCAAATGACATCATTAAATGATTGGGAAGTTTTCCCCTTCTCAAAACACCTAAAAAACACTAATAACATGAAAAAATAGGGTATTTATAGCGATCCATAGAAGTGAAATCAGAATAAAAATACATTTGTATAACATAATTGGATTAATAAACAACATACAAGAGGTTTTATGAACAAAATATTCCATTAGATATGCATTTGAGGTCCCTTTTCCATGACTAGTCACTATCAGGGTTTTAGAGAGGTTTATGACCTATTTGGGGTCTTAACCATTGTTAATAAAGAATATATCATTAATTTACATAATTAAAATTGGAAAAAATTATTTATTGACCTCCTAAACTTTCACAAATGTCTCATATTCTCATGCAAAGTGTGAGCTATGGTATGAACATCTGAAGTTACTCCTCAGGTGGCATGTTTAGTCTTTCTTAAGCTCAAGATAGGTCCAATTTGAGTTTTGGGTTTAAAAAATTCATATAAATAATTTGAGAGGTTAAAAAAATTCAAAAAAAACTTTCCTTGTGATTCTACATGCATTGGAAGTGCTCATTACCCCTTTATGTACATTTGGTGTATTAGTCAGGGTACTTGGGGTTTAGGCTTATCTCCTTCTTGCTAGCCCTCAAGAGAAATTGGATTTAAACCTAAGATTTTATTCAAAATATAAGTGTATGGAGACATTTTATATTAATTTTTACTTACTTAAGGCTCTCATGAATTTTTAAATGCTTACTTTATGCTAGACCTCAAACAGGTCCCTTGAACTCATGACTGCCCCTTGCCAAAAGAGTGGGCCAAGTCTGAGACAATATAATGGGTATATAAACTACTTTTATGACCTATATGGGACCATTAACACATTAACACACTCATAAACACACTTTTTACCAATTTTAAAAACATGATCATGTCTATAAAGGCCTCAAGTCTTCAATTTCTCTCAAGATTAGCTATAACCAGTGATTGTGTTAAGGTGATGAAGTTCATCTTGGGTTTAAAACCTCATAATTCAAATAAATTATAGATTAATATCATAAATATGTTATATATATTTCATGGAATTAATTATAATTATACTCTACTAACATTGACCTCCTAAATAGGTCTGGACCATTATACTTCATAATGGAGGGTTTATATGCAAACAAGCATTATTGACCATAGATATTAGTTCTAAATGTTCTTCAATTTCATCATGAAAAATTGGTAAGGTATTCATAATATATTAATCACTCATTCCCCTCACTATCATATTTATTCCTTTTAATGGGAATAAAACTCTTCACCCTTGAACCTATGAATGACCTATAGGGTTGCTCAAGACTATGTTTGTTGACTGTATTCATGGGTTTGAGACCTCAAGATATTCATATGGAAATGGAGTACATATATTTAACCTTTATAATAACATATATATATATTAATTTACAACACCCATTTCCATTAGAACCCTCAAAACCCCAATCCATACCTCATGATTGTGTTTTTCTATGTTTTTGCTAATTATATTCAGAAGAAAGAAGAAACTAAGGTTAAGGGTCAGGGGTTTGACGTTACCCAGATTAAGTTGTGCGATCCAAGCATTGTGAGAGCTCCTCTTTGGATATGGAGGAAACACCTGTATAAAGAAAGAGACTCAAACACAAAAAATGTTATAGTAGGATATGGTGGACTGCCAAGCTACGCGCTCGATCTCAGAAGCGTAAAGCTTTGTAAGGGATGACAGTCCACTATTTAATGAAAAGAGTGTTGTATGAAAAGAAATTGTGAAATACTAAGAAAGAGAAAGTAGACAACACGTACCTATTCTTTGCAATCAGTCTATCATAGTCACCGACGTTGGTAGTTCTACTGATGTTAGTTGGTAAATGATACCGACATTGGTTATGCTGCTGATGTCGGTAGGGGCAATGGGCCTTAGATGGGTTTTGGAATATGTATGTGGTCGACAGAAGGGTCTAGGAGTTTAAAGGTTTGTGCAGGGTTGCAGGAAGGTGGATAAGGTCTGAAGGAGGGTTGAGGTAGAGGGCAGGTGTAAGAAGAGGGTAAGGATAAGGGGAAGGCTTTTCAGCCCTTCCATAGAGGAAGTCAGGTTTCTTTTACAGTATTCAAAAATAGTAAATAGAAAATAATTACCAAGTTATTCTAGAACTTTGAAATAGAGACCAAAAGAATACTTAGCTTTTTGGTGAAGACCCGAGGGTGTCAAGATGTTTATTCTTGTTGCGGCTGATGTCGAAGACCTCATACAATATTTCAGTCCAATGTTTGGAGTGACTTTTGCAAAGTTTCTATAGCTTGGAGGATGATAGTTGAGTTCTGATACGTAGTCTTAGAGTGTGTGCATCGATATTCAAAGAGGCAGCAGGCAGCTCAAGGTTAGAGCTCAGGTTATGTAACTGACGTCGGTGGTCCCGCTGGCGTTGGCTAATAGTTAATCAATGTTGGCAGCTAGAGAATGGGTAAAAGGGATATTTGGCCTATTTCTCCATCTGCCAAGTGCTTTTGCCATTGGAGAACAGTCAAAAGATGGGTTTATTAGGCATGAGAGTTAGTTAGGAGGTTAGGATGGAGTGAGAATAGGTTATGGGTAGTTAGGGTTTAGATGACCTAGTCTCTGGGTGACTCATAGCATAAGAAATGGTCCTAGGGTGAGGTGTCCAAGGTGAGGTGTCTAGGTGAGGTCATTATTTTAAAATAAGTAGTTTATTTTAAATTAATAAGGTGTGTAAGTGTTTATAAATAGACCAAGGGGGGGTTGACAGAATATTGGTGTCTACATTTGCCCCTTTTTGTCTTATGGTTTGTCTTGACGAACTGTAAGACAAAAATAGATGTGGGTTGCCCCAAGTATGGGATGAGGTATTCCCCATCAAAGCAGAAGTTGAGAGAAGGGAACCAAAAATCGGGTGGCAATTTGATAGGTAGTGGATGGGTATGGTGAAGTTGGAGTGTGAACGCTGCAATAGTTGAGATTGCGCATATACCACTTCACTTGATAGACAGGTCAAATTGTCATAAGCAAAGTCTAGGAGCACTAAAATGAAAGTAACTAGTCCCCAGCTTTTTAGTCATAGCTAATTGGATTAAATGATCAAAGTTTTAGCTTTAATGGTCGAGGAGGACTCAAATCAAACTAACTGGTCCCTAGCATTTTAGTTGTAGCTAATTGGGTTAGATCGATTAACGCTGTAGCTCCAATGGTCATCGTGTTCCAAGTATCTAGGTTAGGAAGTGCCCCTAGAAAACACGAAAATGTCACAAATATTGGGGATCAACTTGGTCATGATCCGACAATACATGTGAGATGCATAATGTGGGGTGCGTAGAATTTGCTAACTATTCGTGAGGTAGCATATATGCAATCAAAACAACCAAGGCAAAGTTGTCTTGAAAGTGGTCATGGTCTGAGGAGATAGTTGCGATCTCCAAGGTCATTGGTCAAGTTGGGCTGAGATATAAGTGATCTCAAGTGTTGTTTGTTGTGGTTAGGGAGATATATGTGATCTCCAATGTGCCCCATGAGAAGTCCAGGTGACTTCTATAGTGTCAGGGCTGGTTGTGTGGGCATGATTTTAGACTGGTTTAGATAGTTGGTCCATTAGGTAAATGAACCAATGAATGGCCGAGCTAACCTCAGAAGACCCCATGTCAACTGAGTGCTACCTACATAGCCCATGCGAGGGCCTCAGGCCAATGTAGTTCTTCCTAAAAGGGAAGAAGAGGGTAGGTTATGGATTTCTTTTGACTAGGTTAGGTCATGGTTAAAGGTTATATGGTTGGTCCATCAGGTAGATGAACGAACGAATGGCCGAGCTAACCTCAGAAGACCCCATGTCAACTGAGTGCTGCCTACATAGCCCTTGGGAAGGGCCTCAAGCCAATGTAGTTCTCCCCAAAAGGGAAGATAGAGTCAAAGAGGTTGATAGTTGGTTTGGTCATGTTAGTGTTTTTAGCATTTCCCATATGTTTGATGATACATGCTTGATATGATGAGTGTATGATGATGTTACAACCTTTTCCATATTGTGTGATGGTGTATGCTATAACATAGGTTATGATATTTTTCATCCTTAACAGTTTTCCATATTAGTGATGGTGTATGCTAAAAATGAAATGAGTTTATTTATGCTGCAACAAGTTTCCATATTGGTGATGGTATATGCTTAACATAAATTGTGTTTGGTTGATAGTTGTTTTGGTTAGGTTGGAAATGATGAGTGTATGATGATGTTACAGCCTTTTCCATATTGTGTGATGGTGTATGTTGTAACATGGGTTATGTGGTTTTCATCCTTAGCAATTTTCCATATTTGTGATGGTGTATGCTAAAAATGAAATGAGTTTATATATGCTTCAACAAGTTTCCATATTGGTGATGGTATATGCTTGACATAAATTGTGTTTAGTTGATAGTTGTTTTGGTTATGTTTGAAATGATGAATGTATGATGATGTTATAGCCTTTTCCATATTGTGTGATGGTGTATGCTATAACATGTGGTTTTTCACCCTTAGCAATGTTCCATATTGGTGATGGTGTATGCTAAAAATGAAATGAGATTATTTATGCTTCATCAAGTTTCCATATTGGTGATGGTATAAGCTTAACATAAATTGTGTTTGGTTGATAGTTTCCATGTGTATTGTTTTCCATAGAAACGAGTGTGAATGGGCTATGATAATTTATATAACAAAAATTGGTATTTGTATTAAATAAATCATGATGTTATGTTAGTGGTTAGAAAATGTTTTGGTTGTCATGTTATTGGCATGTGACAAAGTGTATAAGAAGTGAAAGGTGTGTTGCTCTTTCATTGACAAGGACTATAATGAGAGTATAGATAGGGTTTTTTATGCAAACAAAAGCTCCGTTCATGCATTACATCATTTGACCATTGGTTTGTGTTAGAGAAGTACTCTAATCACTTGACATTAAGTGAGCTCAAAGTCCCTTGAAAATGTTGGGGTAATAGGTGTGATTATGTGATATGTGAGGATAGTGTAACCCCTTTTTTTTAGTAGGGATAACTTTACCCCTTTTATAGGTGACCCCGGGAACAACTATAGGCAAGTCCATGACTTAATAGTTTGTCAGTCATTTTTTTTAGGATAACTTTGCCCCTTTTATAGGTGACCCTGAAAACAACTATAGGCAAGCCCATGACTTAATAGTTTGTCAGTCAGTTTTTTTTTTTTTTTTGGAGACTGATCAATGTGAGAAGTCTACTTGGGGATGTTGTTTTGTGTTGTGGTCATTTGAAGCTGATCAATATGGGAAGCTTCTGAGAGGGTGTTGTTTATGTAGCAAAATTTGGGCATAGCCATCCTTCGAGGGAGTGGTCTATATTCTGCTTTGTATGTTTTAATGTCTTTGAATAGCTATCCTTCAAGGGAGCAGTCTACTAATTACATCAATAATGTAGCTATCCTTCAAGGGAGCAGTCTACTTTTATAGTTTATGACCTTGTGTTAGGCATCCCAATTTTTTATATTTTGTTTGTTGACTGAAGTTTTAGTCATGGACTAGACTATAGAGGTTTAGGGGTTTCCCTTTTATTAGGCCAAAGCATTAATGCTTAAAAAAGGGTTAACTAATTATTTGTAGGGAAAAAGGGTTGAAAGGAATAGAAATGAGGATGACAGGGGTTGCTCAAGGGATGAGCTCAAGTTAAACATCAAGTGAATGATTACTTGGTTAACAATAGAATGATCACAGATGTAAGGCATTAAGGGGTTCAGGTTCTAGTTGGCCTTCAAGAGAAGATAGATGATAAGTCCCTAATCCATACTTGTGTGTTATGATGTAAGGTCTGAGCCAATTAGGAGCAAACTTGCCTTGTTTGCTCCTTTCCATATTGGTCACGTGTTGGTTTTCTTTAAGGATGAGATCTCTGATTTTGAAATCTTGCTCTTTCAGATTTTTGGTGTAGGCACACTTGATGTGATGTTGGAGGTAAAGTAGGTTGGTATGTTGTCGGCATTTGACACAACACCGAACATAGTCATTGCAGTCTTGGTTAAGAGTGGGCCAATAATAGCCTAGGCAGAGGATGCACTTTGCAATCAAGTTGCCACTGAAATTTCCTCCACAAATCCCATCATGGACTTGTTTGATGGCATGGGTTGTCTCAATGGCAGTTAGGCATCGAAGAAGGAGGCCGTCGAAGCCTCATTTGTAGAGAAGACCCACTAGCATGGTGTATCGAGTAGTACTCGTGATAAAATCTTGCCATCCATTGCTAGAGAGATTAGGAGGAATGATAGAATAAGTCAAGTAGTCAACAAGTTGTTTATAACAAATGTCATGTGGACTAGAGAGGTTAGGAGGAATTTCCTCTAGAGATGTTGGTTGAGATGTGCCCAAGATAGAAATCTTGGGTTTTGGTGGTTGAAAGGGCTTGGTAAATGGATGTGTCAAAGGGGTAGAAACCTTCTCTTTTCCTTCATCCTTTGGGGTTTGGGACCTGATGGCCACATTTATGGTGTTGATTTTGAATAAAGGGGGAGAAGGTGGTAGAGGGACCATAATTTCACGTTGGGATCTTGATTTAGGTAAAGAGGTTTGGGAAACATTGGATGGTATCGGTGGTTTGTCAAAAAGGTGGTCAGGAGAATCCTTGATGAGAGGGGTGTCCTTTTCCAAGTGTTGGCGAATGGCAACCTTAAGGGCATAACAACACTCAGTATGATGTCTAGGTGTGCGATGATACCAACAAATTTTAGTGTCATCGAACCCAAATGGTTTTGATCTAAGAGGTTGGTATGGTTTAATGGGAGGGAGAATGATGCTAGAAGACTGCAACAATCAGCATAACATCGAAGCATAGGAACCTACTAATGAGTCTGTGCTCATTGTTGTAGTAGGGGTTGACAACTTTTGTTTAGAAGTTGTAAGAGGAGGTTTTTATACCTCCTTTTTGGTTGGTGATGTGGCCACACGCGTAGATGACACTTTCTTAATGAGAGGTGTCAAATTTTTTGGAGAAAATATATGTTTGATGGGTAGAGGGACTAATGGAGGTGATTTGTTTTTGTAAGGTGTTGGAGTAGGGAGCACTCCTATTAAAGTAGATGGATGTGGACCCAAGATAGAGGGTAATGGTGAAGGTAGGGGAGGAGTTCTCCGACATGGTTTAGCACCCTTCTTTAGTGTGGTACAAGGACCACTATTGTGTGGGGCAAGGTTCAAATCTACCTTCACTTGTGGGTGAGTGAGGTTTGATATAGGGTGAACATCAAGATATTTAATCTATTTTGGCATGGTGGACACTTATGAGGGTTTAGCTTCAGATATGGAAGGCTGAGCTTCTGATAATTTAGAAGCAAAATCCTGATCCTCATTAGAGACTTTGGGGTGAATTGTCATGGAAGGGTTGGTAGTAAAAGGCAAAGTAGAATGTGTAAGATAAGGAGACTTAAGTCACTCCCATAATGCCTCATGTTTTAGGTTCTTAGAATGGATAAATCCTAAGTTTTTTGCTAATCGTGAGAAGGGTTTAGGTGACATTGCGTGAGGTCTTATAGTCGGTCCATTGGAGGATTTGGGTGATGGCGAGAGTGGAAATGTGTTGGACACAATGATCATGGGCCAAAGGTGAGAGAAAACCATCACCAGATCTTCCTCGACTAAAATGGGTGAGATGGCAAGTTCTTCTCTTGGTGGAGAAGGGATTGGAGAAAGTGGCTCTTCAAGAGGATATAGTGCATGATGATCATGCCTTCCACGTGTGGTCTAGGAGCATGAAAGGTATGATTCTCTATTGGTGATAAGAAGGATGAGGATGAGGCCACTAGAGTTGGTGCCATCAAAACATCCTCCAATATGGGAGAGGTGAAAGTAGACTCTCCTACGTGTGAAAGGGGGGTTGATGGAGGACTATCCTCCATCGGTGGAGGACAAATTGGAGAGGAAGGCTCCTCTAAAGGGTGAAGTAGAGGGATCATGGCCCCTTCTACATGAGGGCATGGGGTATGAATGGTCACTTCTTCCAATGTTAGAAGAAGAGGGAAGGTAGGGGCAAGAGGAACAGGTTATATGGGTTCCTCACGAGGTAGAAGTATGTGTGGAGGAGGTGTTTGATGTCATGAGGGTGATATGGGTAGAATAGGCTCTTCTACCCGTGGTGGAGAAATAGGTTGACTAACCTCTTCAGACTGTGGGAGAGGTTGGATAGGAATGATAGGAAAGACCATATTGACCATGCGTATGTTGTGTTCTTGAGGGTCATCGGTCATGGTCTGAACATTGTTTTGGCTTGGGGGATGGTTAGAGAATGGTTGCCTAAAGACATCCATGTTTTGGTTGGCCGACACATTAGGGTTATCCAAAACAAGGTCCCCTTTGTCTAACATGTCTTGAACAATGTTTTTGAAGGTTTTACAATTGTCTGTGTCATGACCATTGACATGGTGATAGTTACAAAAGTCATTTTCCCTATACCATGCAGGGATGGCTTGTGAGGGGTTAAATTGGATAGGTCAGATTTGAGGGAGATTGAGGACCCCCTACTTCACTAATTTATCCAATACAGAAGCATATGATTCTCCTATTGGAGTGTATTGACGCTGTATATACCGTTGTTGGAATTGTTTTGTGATGTGGAAGGTTCAGTTTGGTTAGTTGTAGTCGAAGATGATGACCTAAGGACCACAACATTCGCTGATCCCTTAGACTTGGAGTGGGAGGAAGAAGATTTGGAAGAAGAAGGGTCATTGGATTTTGCATTGGTATTTTTGTTACGCAAGTTAACTCTATCCTCTTCGATGGCGCAGAGTTCAAGCTTTTGGGCCATGGTGAAAGCTTCATCGAATGTGCAGAAAGTTTGAATCCGTAAACTAGATGAGATGTGCTTGGCACATGCTCTTGAAAAGAGCTCGATGAGCTTAGTTTGAGGTAGTGAAAAGGAGAGTTGGTTGATCAAACCTCTCCAATGGGCAATGAAGTCAACTATTGATTCATCGTTGGATTGTCTAATAGAATAAAGGTCTGTGATGGAGACCTTCTTGGTGATGTTGATTGAGAAGTGGTCAAGGAATAGCTGAGCTAGTTGAGTGAAGGTAAAGAGAGAATGAATGGTAATAGAGCTATACCAATCAAGGGTGGCACCAGAAAGTGACATGGGAAATGTGCGAAGTAATAACACATCATCATATGCTATGAGGTAACAAGCGTGTCTAAATGCTCATAGATGTTGTTGTGGGTCTTCTTTACTCTAAAAGTGAGTAAATTTTAGGAGTTCCCACTGGCTAGGGTATGGTCAAATGGGAACTGAAGGGTGAATGGGTTTGTTGTAGATTTGTTCATATGAAAGAACACTCCTTGAACCTGAAATGGATGTCTCAAGGTTGGACATCTTATCCATCAACATCTTAATTAGATCGATAGATGGATTGGCAGGAGGGGCACCCCCTAAGTTATAGGGTACCTGGATGGCATTGGGAGGGGTTTATGATGTACTTGGTTGGATTTATGTAGGCACAACATATTGGTAGTTTGACATAGGGACTGATGTTGAGGCCAAGGGGGCTTGTGTCATGAAGTTGGAGGGCATAACTTGACTAGATGCTGCCAAGGGTGGTTGAGTGGTGGAGACACTAATAAAAGGATAGGTAGTCACTCTTGTATTTATAGGTGCAAGAGTGGGTGGGATAGAGACAATCAAGTTCTGGAAAGGTGTCAAACTTGGTTGAATTGTTTGTGGTTGAGGGGGTACAGAAACCCCAATGGAGGTAAGGCCAGAAATAGAAGGGGAGGCCAAATCTTGGACATTGGCCATGGTTGGGTTACTAGTCGAGGAAATGGCCTGAGTGACCATAGGTTGGGTAATAGATGCTATTGATATTATTGCCGTTTCAACCAAGGAAGTTGGCATCCCATAAATAGGGTTACCTGAAGGGTCTCGCATTTGGCTTCTAGCGAGATAATGTTGGAGAGCCTTGACATTGAGGTCAAGGAATCTCTCAAATTCTTGATCCCCTTCGGAATAATAGGAGGTTGATTAGGAGTAGGTTGGATAGGAGTACGCTCAGTGTCTGTAGTATACTCCATTAAATGACTTGGTATGAAGGGCAAAGGTGGAAGTGGCTGTTTGAATCGCATGGTCAACAAGAGATTTGGCTTGACTGCGTGTCAAAACCATCCAAGGATAAATGGGTTCCGATTCCAAAAATTGTGTCTCAGTTTTAGAAAACCAAAATTTGTGTTTGATAGCAAAAAATTTAGGTTTTAAGCTTGCTGTTTGGAAAGAAAATTTGTTGACAGTGACCGATGTCAGTTGAAAAACTAATGTTGGTGAGGTATGTTGCTACAATCGGTCAAATGACCGATGTCAGTGAATCTGAGTTGTCGATGTCAGTTGAAAAACTGATGTCAATTTCTGTGTAATTCTAGAAACACAAAAAATTGATAGTTTTTGAAGGAAGAAGAAATTCTGAGTTGTTTTTGGACCTTAAAATGATGCGACCTCACCAACTCAAACAATCAGATAAAAATAATAGAATAGATGAATAGGAAATCAACCTCTAAAATGTTAAATTCCTAAGAATAAATTTTAGAGTCGTGGTGGCTTATGCCTTAGAAGAATGTGTTTAGGAATTGGGCTTTTAAAATAGGTCCTAAAGAGGAAGTCTATGGCTGGTTTTGGGTTATGTTTTGGTGCTCAAAAATTTGTGTTAGGTTCAGTACATGGCCTGGTATTGGGGCTTGCTCCCTTCACTTCACGAACCCAGAGTCGAGCTAGGCCGCTTAGCCAATATATACTTTGCCTATAGTTTATACTCTACCAGAGAACAGAGTGGGTCCTCCTCTTGGTAATGAAGTCCAAGTAGGATCGCCGAGAAGGGTAAGGTATCTGCTAGGTGATGAAATCCTAGATGGGCCTTGTCTCAAGTATGTTTAGATGTTTGATTTGATGTGCTTGTGGTCTGGTTGTGTAACATTTGTGCACTACGATTTATTCATAATGTGTTTTTAATTACTAAGTGAGTGGGCTAAATATGCATTCAAGCAAGAATGAAATGCAATAGTTTTTAACCCAAATTGAAGTATGTTTTATTCAGATGCAAAAAAGTGGAGAAAATTGTTAAGAGTATGAATTTTCACTACTCTAAGATGCAGTCAAGAAGTGACAAGAAGAACAAGACAGATGTTCTTTTTAACTTGTGTTAATGGTTTCTTTTCGAAATAAAGAGATAGAAGAAGGAGATGCAAGAAGAGAATATTTTCCTAATGCATCTATATGAAAGTTTGCTTTTTAGAATAATGAACCCAAGGGAAACTCCAGAGTCCCACCAGGTGTGCCAAAATGTTTCTCTACATTTTTGCTAATTATATTCAGAAGAAAGAAGAAACTAAGGTTAAGGGTCAGGGGTTTGATGTTACCCAGATTAAGTTGCGCACCATATCCAAGCATTGTGAGAGCTCCTCTTTGGCTATGGAGGAAACACTTGTAAAAAGAAAGAGACTCAAACACAGAAAATGTTAGAGTAGGATATGGTGGACTGCCAAGCTACACGCTCGGTCCCGGAAGCATAAAGCTCTGTAAGGGATGATAGTCCACTATTTAATGAAAAGAGTGTTGTATGAAAAGAAATGGTGAAAGACTAGGAAAGAGAAATTAGACAATGCGTACCTATTCTTTGCAATCAGTTTGTCACAGTCACTGACGTTGGTAGTTCTATCAATGTCAGTTAGTAAATGATACCGATGTCAGTTATGCTATCGATGTCGGTAGGGGCAATGGGCCTTGGACGGGTTTTGGAATATGTCTGTGGTCGATAAAAGGGTCTGGGAGTTTAAATGTTTGTGCAGGGTTACAGGAAGGTGGATAAGGTCTGAAGGAGGGTTGAGGTAGAGGGCAGGTGTAAAAAGAGGGTAAGGATAAGGGGAAGGCTTTTCAGCCCTTCCACAGAGGAAGTTGGGTTTCTTTTACAGTATTCAAAAATAGTAAATAGAAACTAATTACCAAGTTATTCTAGAAATTTGAAATGGAGACCAGAAGAATACTTAGCTTTTTGGTGAAGACCCGAGGGTGTCAGGATGTTTATTCTTGTTGCGACTGATGTCGAAGAAATCATACAATATTTCAGTCTAATGTCTGGAGTGACTTTTATAAAGTTTCTATAGCCTGGAGGATGATAGTTGAGTTCTGATGCGTAGTCTCAGAGCGTGGGCATCGATATCCAAAGAGGCAGCGGGGAGCTCAAGGTTAGAGCTCGGGTTATGTAACTGACGTCGGTGGTCCCACCGGTGTCAGCTGATAATTAACTGACGTCGATGGCTAGAGAATGGGTAAAAGGGCTATTTGGCCCATTTCTCCATCTGCCAAGTGCTTTTGCCATTAGAGAATGGTCAAAAGATGGGTTTATTAGGCACGAGAGTTAGTTAGGAGGTTACGATGGAGTGAGAATAGGTCATGGGTAGTTAGGGTTTAGATGACCTAGTCTCTGGGTGACTCATAGGGTAAGAAATGGTTTTAGGGTGAGGTGTCGAAGGTGAGGTGTCTAGGTGAGGTCATTAATTTAAAATAAGTAGTTTATTTTAAATTAATAAGGTGTGTAAGTGTTTAGAAATGGACCAAGGGGGGGTAGACACAATATTGGTGTCTACAGACTGTTGTAGGCCTGTATGTATTCTTGATTGACTATGCATTTAGTTAGAGTTCAATTTGCTCAATCCTTTTCAACTTAATTTGGTCTAAACACGAACATATGATCTATTCATTTTTATTAGGTAGACCTTAGATCCATTTTAACATACTCTAATCCCTCTCCTTACATAATTTTTTCATGATCTAAAGTACATAATTGATTATGTCTCTTATAACCTACTGTAGGTGACTGTGTGTACCTTAAACTGACTATATTCTTGTGTTTAGGCTTCATATTTTGTATGTTTCATTTTGTTTTAACATGATATTATTATAATTTATGTTAACTAAGAAATGCCTTAGTGTATTTCAAATATCC
Organism: Torreya grandis; assembly: GCA_037957365.1. Taxonomy (NCBI): domain Eukaryota; kingdom Viridiplantae; phylum Streptophyta; class Pinopsida; order Cupressales; family Taxaceae; genus Torreya; species Torreya grandis. The sequence continues at coordinate 10,783,392 of JARHVA010000019.1, read as the reverse complement.
CTACTCTTCTCTTTACGTTATCACTAACCTTGTCTTAGCTTGCAGCTTGTAGGTGGCTTGTAGGTGTTTGACTATGTGTTTTGTACTTAGAACCCAGTTTAATATCTTTCCATTATTTTTGAATATAAAAAAATATATTAAATCATTCATTATCACTATCCAGTCAAAACTCATAGGTTTATTATGCTTATCAAACTCTTTGACCATCTCCATTCTATATAGGTCCTATAGGTAGTCTCTTAGGATTGTCAACTTAGTCTTTGAACTTCATTATACAAATAATGAAATATATATTAGGTATTATTTGATAAGTTAGAATCTATTTTCATCTATCATAAGCATTAAGTTTTCATATTTGAGACTCCCTTGTGTTGGTCTAAGGTTAACCTTCATCATAAATAAATATGTACAAGATTAGGGCCTGTAGGTCTCTACTTGACTGGATAGGCTACCAAGCCACTTCATCAAATCCTTGAATTTATTGAAATTTTCATCAACCACACACTTTATATATCACTCCTTACTTATTCCTAGACTACAATGCTTGTGGAAATCATCATATTACTTTCAATTGACCATATATTCCATATAATCATGTAGGTCTCATTTTATTATATAGGCTATACAAAGTCATCTCTTGAATTCTTAGGTATTTCAACCTTGTCAACCACTTCAAACTCCCATTATCATTCCTCAATAGTCCACAAAGCATATAAAATCATTATGTCACCTTCAACTCATTGTTTGATCCAAGAAAATGGCTATAGGTGCACAATTGTACCACCATATAAACTGTAGGCTAGATTTTGCTTTCTCTTCCTTTGATAACATCCTTGGTCCTCAAAAAAGTCTTGTACATACTCATCATTATTATCAAGTTCATAACACATCTAATTCATGATTATAAGTTCATGTACCTAGAAGTTTGGCTAATCAACTAACTTATATATGGCTATACGTGATGCTTTTAGTCTCTCTTCAATATGTACAATACTCTTTGGTCCTCAAACAAGAACATTATCTCCATTATTTATACTATATTAAAACCTCATATGCCTATTGCAAGTCTTATGACCTTTAGATAAGAATCTCACACTTCATCTAGACTATTGAGTGTAGACCAAAACCTCATGGCTAAGTTGTATATGAGCATTTGGTGGACTGTAGACTAAAATGTCACAACACTTACCTCATTCTCTCAAAAGGCCAAGTGTTCATTGACACTATTTTAGAAATTATAAAACTAACCATTATATTAATAAATCTTCTCATAAGACTCATACTTCCTTCACCATAGCTCTATTATCCTTAACTATTAGAAGTGGTCATTATCTCACTTTTAGGCCTTTACATAGACTGTTGAAAGAGTTTAGTAAACATAGAACTCAACATGTGATACCCAAACCACTGAATGTGATTGATATACTTTGTATAAAATTTAAGAAATTCAAATGACTTGATATATATGGAGATCAATATTTTTCATTTACCTTAAAAATGATAACTTACCTTAAACTCTACTAAACTAAGTTTTGAGGTCTTCATCTATGATTTTATCTAGTACCTTGGTAACCTTGTGAGCACTCACATCTCTTGTAAGGACATAGATCACCCTAAAAACTCATTTGGAACCCTCATAACACATTCATAAGAGTTTAAAATCCTTTGGAAGGTCTCTTAAGTTTATAAAACATCCATATATAGTCTTTTAGTGTTATTTAGGCATTCTAGGCTTAAAATAGACTTTTTCTCTCAAGAGTGTCTCTATCCATATTAAAACATTAGAGAATGATTTTAGGTAGATCATATTATTCCACATATCCTTAATTAATTCATAACCCCTTTATCACTGACATTAAGCTCATTAACTATAGTTGTACCTTGTTGAAGAGACTAACTCACCCAAAACTATCTCAAAGGAGATTGTACTCAAGATGGAGACCTATGAATATTTGATTATATTAATGAGGTGTGAAATTAACTATATATTTAATTAAGAACCATTGAATATGATTAAAATTTATTTAAAACTCAATTCATGCTCTAAAACTGATCAAATAAACCATTCACAAGGATACTATAAGAAACTAATTTTGTGCAATATGTACCTTCCTAGAAGGAGTTACTAATGAATACATATGTAATAGGTCCTATTTGACCCTAAAATAACCTCACTATAGCCATTATTCCCCATATAATCTTGAAGGGAAGAAACAAAGGAAAACTTGGACCTTATTTGGATGAATAGGCCATTTAGACCCCCCTACATTCTTAGCGATTATTCATAAATATGGGAGGATAAATATAAAAACCAATGACAATAAATTGAATTTAATTTGGGTACTTATAACTGACTAAGATATTTTAAAATTTAATCTCTATCTCCTACCTGTACTGAGCAAAAACCAATGGCCCTTCTAGAGCTTAGGAGGTTAATATGAGAGATAAATTGGTTTTCTTCATTATGAGACTTGAAACCTCTTCCAAATAATTTGTTTGACCTTATGATGGAAAAATAATGTATTGAATATTATTTAATCTCAATTTTGACTTAAATTATTGTATGGATGGCCTCAAAATAGGCCTTTTGGCGCTAAAAATTCTAGAATCACTTAAAAAGCGTATTGAAAATGTCAACCTTCATCCAACAATTCCTATCTACTAAGAAATACCTATCAACCCCCTTATTATAGTGATTATTCTATGGAATGTGTTGATAAATAGGATATATATTGTCTAAGAATTATTCTAAGCCTCATTTCTTACCCAACCAACTACCAAAACTAAGCTTTAGATAGAGATTGCACAATCACAACTTGATGAGCCAAAGTCACTATCAAATGACCATAACCAAATACTAAAAATGAACCTATTCAATCTTCCATGCCTATCATAAATAAACAAATTGAAAAAACTAAGGGGAATACCTATGCTATTATGGAATAACTGAATAAGACACCTACGCACATATTCATTATGGATTTGTTGTGTACATCTACCATCCATAAAGATATCTTGAATGAGTACTTGAACTGGTCACTCATGCCTGATGATATCACTCTAGACAAATTCCAAGCCATGGTAGGACACTTATCCCCTAGCCAATGTATTACCTTTGACCAAAGTTATATGTTATATTTGGGCCCTCTACATAAGAACCTATTATATATTGAGATCAATATAACAAACCATGGAGTTAAATGAATCCTTGTAGATAATGGTTTGGTACTTAACATTGTGTCTCTAATTTTTTCAAATATCTTGGATATATAATAGCTAACTTGTAGCTAGATACCATCATTATCAGGGCATATGATAATGAAGAATGGGAATCTCAAGGTACTATTAGCTTGTTAGTTTTCATTAGGACTTTGACTCATGACACTCTATGCCATGTTTTGGACCTAAAATGATCTTACAGTCTATTATTGGGCTTACCCTAGATCTATGAAATTAGGGCCATACCTTTTACATTACATTAGTGTATAAAATTTACACATTTAGGAATGGAAGTGACTATAGTAGTGGATCTTTAACTATATCAATATTATAAATGCCTTGAGACCATGTATAAAAGCTAAAACTATAAATTTGGCATGATTCCCATGACCAAATTAGATAGATAAAGAGATGAAAAAGGAAAAGCCATTAAATTAGGCCTAGAAGTTAATTACATTGACTCAGACAACTTAGCCTCTACCTCAGCCATGATTCCACTAGACATCTCCAACCACTTCTATATAACCAACAAAGGTATCAGAAATAAAATACCCATAATGCATTCCATATTGATAAATTACCTAAAAATCCAAAATCTTATGGGAGATATAAGGATGAAACTACTCATATGGGGTGGAAAACCAAAGGAAAATATAATTGAAAAATCCCATTGTTTTCAAACCAACCTCTATCCTAGAACATGACCCCTTGGTTGAAGATGATTCATGGTTGTATAATGATGAGTTAGCTGATTATTACCAAAGTGTAAAGTATCCTATTCCTAATCAGATTATGGTTCATCTAGCTTATGAAGGCAAAGGCCTTGAGCTATATCAACAAGACATGATTGAACCAATCTCAATGACCAAGTATAAGGGGACTCATGATAGTGGATTTAAACTACCTAGGGGTGAAACCACATACCTTATTTGTGTTCCAATGCCAATGACTAGTATAGATGATGTTGATAGTGATATAGGGTCCAATTATAACATCTATGATGATCTTAATGCTATAAATTTATTTAACCCCCATGCCATTTTCACTGTTAACCCTATTTATTAACCTTCACATTTAACCCTTTACCATCAATAATTGATAGACTGGGACTAATAAGAGTTAATAATGTCATTAGATGAGTTTGAAAATGTTGAGGCCATATGCAACATTATATGATTGAGGGATCACATTCCTCTTTGAGATCACAAGTAAGACTTTTATATTAGATTAGATCTTGTTTCCTATTTTGGAGATTAGGTGAACTTCTCTAACTAAAAACAAAAAAAATCAAACATTGGGTCTGAAAGTGAAAACCTCTTTGAGGTTCTTTCTAACCAAGGAAAAAGTAAAGAGAAAGGAAAGTCTCTTGGTGAAACCTAGTTTTTAGTGCCATTAAATAGGGATGTTAACCCCCTTCCTATGAAGCACAAGAGCCATATAGTCTAAAGCCTATTTATGGATCAGAGATTATTACTGAGGAGTGGAATGATTTTTCATAGATTTTTCAAGATTGCCTAAAGGTATTTATTTCATGGCCTTTGCGATCAACGATCATTAAGCTATTTGAATTCCTCCTACTTGGGAGAATTGGATGAGCTAGTTTGGATAGAGGACTTTTCCATTATCAACTAGATTAACTCTTTACTAACTATGTTATAATATGGTTCTAAAATTATTTTGGAGGGAACTTTAGAGGTTAATATTTGGAATCAAGAGGACCCAAAGTGGATTAATCTAGGTACATCCCTCATTGAGGAGGAACATGAATTTTTTACAGCCCTTTTGAGGGAATTTGTTGATATATTTACATGGGCCTATTTAGAAATGATAGGTTTGGACCCCACATTGGTTTTATAACACCTTATTATACATCTTGATTCCAAGCCCATTAATTAAAATATGCATAAGATGCATCCTTGTATTGTTATGCTAGTCAAGGAAGAGTTGGAGAAAATCTTAGACATAAAATACATTAGGTTAGTCAACTATTCAGAGTGGATTTAAAATATTGTGCCAGTGAATAATAAACCATAAGGTATCAAAATATGTACTGATTTTAGAGATATCAACAAATCCTACCTAAAATATGACTTTCCTTTGCCTAATGTTGACATGATATTCGACTCAACAATTGTGTATGAAATACTTTTTCTAATAGATGGATTTTTAGGTTATAATCAGATCATAATATCACCAAAAGACCAACATAAGATAACATTCACCACTCTATGGGGAAAATTTTGTTATCAAGTGATTTCATTTGTACTTAATAATGTTGGAGCCACTTACCAAAGAGCCATGATTGTGATTTTTGACTATATGATGCAAAATATTTAGGACTATGTCGATGAGATCCTTGGTAAATCAAAGATCTACACTGACCATCCAACCATACTATAAATAATCCTTAAGAGACTTCATGAGTATAATTCTAGGCATAATCTAAAGAAATGTGTATTTGGCATAAATTATAACTAACTATTAGGATTCATTGTCTCTCATAGGTGTATTGAAGTCAACCTAACCAAAGCTCATGCAATTACATAAATGCCACTATCATCTACCTTAAATAAGATCCATAGTTTGCAGGGTAAGATTCAATATATTAGATGCTTCATCTCATGATTAGATGACAAATTCCACCCATTTATGCACATGCTAAATAAAGGTGTTACATTATCATGTAACAAAAAGTGACAAAAAACATTCAATCAACTTAAAGAATATCTTACCAACCCACCTATTTTGTCACCATTGATGCCAAATAAACCATTACTTATTTATTTGTTAGCAATTGAGAATGCCTTGGGGGTAATTTTGGCATAACATGATGAATATAGAAAAGAACATGCTATATATTATCAGAGCCAAAACTTGGTCATGTATGAGCATAACTATATGCTAATTGAAAAAGACTATTAGCAATGGTGTTTGCAACCTAAAATTTTCATCATTATATGTTGAATAACAAGACCATTATTATTTCGAAAGTATATCCACTCAAATATCTACTTTCTAAATTAGTTCTACAAGGCCGCATGACAAAATGGATCATGCTATTATGTGAATTTGAAATTGAATATTGATAAAATTTGTGTATACAATAGCAATGTATAAATATAATCTAGGATGAATAAATAATGAGATAAGTATAATAAATTAAGCATAGAGATCAATAAACCATTGCACAATTATTTAATGTGGGAAAACCTCTCATAGGTAAAACACCCACAATGATGAATTATTCAATAATTGAGAAACTTCTCTGTACCCAATACAAATTCTTCAACCTCTCACTTCTTCTCAAACAAAATTTCATAAAACTCTTCAAGATTGAATATGATTAATATTTCATATTCACTGGATGGTTTTATAATAGAGGTAAAACCCTATTTATAATGAAAAATCTAGAGAGGTGATCGTTACAAAAGTAACAGTCCATCCATCTCGATAAACTAATTTAATTAAAATTTGATAATAATTAAATAATTATAACTCTATTATTTATTATCATGAGGTTTCCACCTCATGGTATAAATAATATATTATTATTTATTTAATTAATACAAAAGCTAAGGGTTAATTAAGTCCACTTAGAATTAAATGTTCTAACACTCCCCCTTAATGCTAAGTGGGGATAAATGTCATAGTCACCTAAAAAGAGGAATTATACTATGTAAACAAAAATAATTATAATCCATAAACTAATCAAAATTAAGTTAGGATAGCATGATTTTGAGACTACATCTCATAGTTTCTCATGAATAATCATCGAAGCATATTTGGATCCTTTTATAACATAAGGGCCTCCATTAAAAAATATGATTTTCTATATTGGATAAAAAATTAAAACTTCCACATGAATTTTACAATAACATAACTTCCACACAAAGTTTAAAATTATTTACAATTGAGAAGAAGTATAGAAAAGAAGAATAAACACATGGTTATTAGGAATTGACATTACCATGCACACTCCCCCTTACTAGCAACTTTGAGAGGCCCAAAATTGCATAAAAATAACAAAACATGGTAGCACCAAGTGGTTTTATGAATATATATACCACTTGTTCATCCATAGGACATAAATACAAATCAATATCACCATTGAGGATTTTATTTTAGATAAAATGCACATAAACTTAAATATGCTTAAATTTTTGGTGTTGCACACCTAAACAAAAATTTAAACGCATATCCAAAAATAGATTCATGATAACATAGTATGGTTAGCATCACAATAACCAAATACATAAAGATAAAAGATGACATATGTTAATCTATGATAAATCACATTTTAAACAATCAAGTCATGTTTTAAGCAAACAAGTTCACTACTTTGATTACAAAGATAGTGACAAACATAAATTATTATATGCATTCATTATTAGATGTATCCAATATTGAAAAGATGAGCATCCCCAACTATAATGCAATGCACATATAATAATTTAATAATAATATGATACTAATTTTAGCCAGTCATTAGATATATTATTAGCAATAAATCATTTTATCAATTGAGTTTTATCATAAATTTTAAATTTTAGTATTATTCAACAAAATATTGAGGTATAATATCTCATACATAAAATATGGATAATTTTAGCATGAAATGACATCATACAATCAAATAGATATGAGACTAAAACAAATAAGTTTAGAGATGTATGAATAGAATTCTTAATAAAGTAAATGATGAAGAGTCAATAATACAAACTCCATTTACACATTGCATTTCATAACATATATTATTATCAAATGAATCATATAAGGATGTTATAATAAACAATCAAATGATAAAACAATCAAATGAGAGTATTTAAGCAATTGAAACACAAAAGTTCAGAACTCATTGAGCATGATCTTCTTACCAGATGTAATAACTAAACATGATTATTTTGTCAAATAAGCATGATGTTATGAATATAATGTATTTAAATGCTAATTAAATTTAAAATAATCATAATATCTATATATTTTATTTGATTTATAATCTAATACAAATATACTATTACAATATAATTATAATATGTATTTTTAAAGAATCAATACTAAATCATTTTACTAATATATACAATTTAGATGAGAAACTGTCAATATAGTTAGTATATATAAATAACAACAAAATATTTTTATCAAATCAAATGAAATTATGTGAGAATATATGTATTTTTGATGTATAAAAAATGCAAAGATTAAGTAGGTATTCTTATTCAGAATGTGCATAGTAGTATTCATGGCTTCAGCCCATAAGAACTTGGAGGAACTATTGTCACTTGGATTTTCACCCTTTGAGGAGATGCAAAGCTCAAATAATCCAAGTGGCATAATGGAATCACCTCTATGCTTGTGGGCAGCCTAAGGAATGAGGTGAGTCTCTAGATAGGGCTAGCTCCCTTGATGTACCACTTAGGATTGCAACTACTACTAACTTGATGTGTGAAAAGGGGGAAAGATAAATAAAATAAAAATGATATAAGGGAGGTGATACACCAAATTTAATGATGAATTCAAACAATATGTATGCTACACTTGAGACCAAGAAACTAACCAAAACATACACTTTTCCAATCTAAGTCTTCTTGCATCAATGTTACATTATGAGGTTATGGATGAATGTAAAAGGCTAAGAGGACTATAAAAGGGGTCTATGAGGGAAATAATGAAGACAATAACTCACTTAAACCTTTACATCTCTTGGAACACATCACATGCCCTATAAGAAGAAGATGTAAATAGGTGAGAGAATGTGACAACTTGGTAAGGAATCTATAGTCTTCACTAAACAAATTCAAAATTCAAGTCAAGAACAATATGAATAGACATGGAATAGGTAAAAATTAGTCATTTTATTAATAAAAAGTTATAAAAATTAGTATGGCTTCACCATACTCAAGTGGAGCATCCAATACAATGCCAAAATGGCTAACTCTTATAGAACTTTGAGAGAGAGAAACAAAGAGAGAAGTCCAAGGGTCATAAGGACACTTGTAAAGATGATTAAAGGAGTTAATTATGCATGTGAAGAGGATATGGGATGAAACATGGAAGGTATAAAATTCCAAATGTCCATAAAAGTCATCAAATTTATGTAAAGTGGCACAAAAATCATCTTTTTGCATAGAAAAACTACCTTCATGATTGGGAATATTTGAATGTCATATAAGTAATGGGGAATAATATAATTATTGGAATAAAAGGGGAGACTATAAAACATGCCTCTTCATTCATTTTTTTCTTACTTGATCTTATAGAAACCTTTGAAAGTGAGCCATCATCATCTACTATCCATAAAATTGCTCTTCCATGCACCTTACACACTTGGCCTCAAAATGGGCATAATTTGTCCATGAAAATTCATGGGAGGGAGTGAATGAAACATTTAAAGAACATACATGGCTCTATAGTCATTATGATAACTTTAAAATGAGCTCACTTTAAGTTTTCTATCTTCTTCACTAGCTTGCCTAATATGCCAGATTTGACTGGTTGAGTTGAAACACCTAGTTTGGGAACTTAGGAGTTGTTTAAAGGCATGAAATTAATATGGAGAGTTATATTAAGTCTTAATATTACACCCAATTTTTTTTAATCTCTTAAATTTTCTTGTAGCCTGTAAAACACACAAAATAATGAGAAAAACCCTATTTATACCCCCATCTGTACAAGTCCATACAACTCATCTTGGCATGAAGTATACTGAGGGAGTATTCTAAAACTTGTAATCATCATTATAGACAAACTATTCCATTTTAGAAGCTATCTAACTCCATTTCCCAAAACTGGTTCATGGCAAGGGTTTTTCAAGGGTTTTATATCTATTTTTGGTCTTAAGGATTGTTCATAAGGTTTGGACATCGAAGTTGAAAAAAAAATACAAAAAAGTGGTGTTTAAGGACCCTGATAACATCTCCAAATTCATTATACTCCCATGCAAATCCTCAAAGGATATATGAGCATTTAAAGTTACTCAGTCAAACCCTTTCTTCCATTTCTTGCATGCTTAAGTTCATTTTGAGCTCAAAAAAGTTCCCTTTGAACTCCCCATGAATTATAAAGGCTTATAAATCTCTTTAATGACCTCATAAACATTTTTTAATAGGGTATAACTCTCACTTTATTCTAAAATTGGATTTGACTTTCCATTTGGACCTTAGGCCTAAAGTTTGCCCTTTAGGCCTAACTACAACCTAAGATAAAACTAGCCTTTGATGGATTTAACTACATATCAATAGCCTAAAAACCTCTTATTTTATTTCTCAAACATATCCCAATCTATAGTGATGTTCATCTTACATCATAAGTAGAAGTGACCCTCTATTTGACCTCTAGGCCTAGTTATGTCTAGTAGGCCTATTTTGACTTTGAAGATCAAAATGGAATTTCATGGTTTTATTTGACTTATAATTATTCAAAAACATCTGTATCCACCACATAAACATGTTTATATGAATTTTAAATCTCACCTAGGTCCATAATTTATGGTGACTTCTCATTTGGATGTTAGGCTTGCACCTTTCTTAAGTACCCTATTTGTAACTTATTGTGTTTGGACCTTATTGTTGACATCCCTCCTTATATGTAATTTTTTACATGATGAATGAGGTGTATCTAATATTTTAATATCATTTTTAAAATTCTCTTTCTATTATAACCACATACTCTTACCCTGCCCATCAAAATTACCAATCTGTGCTCAAAGGGAAGTAACCCTTGTCTGAGACAAACATGGGGTACTTCCCATATTATATCAAACATAATATATATTTTATGAGCCTACTCAACTCATAATAATTATTTTTAAAAGTTTTAGTCCCTTTATTTTATTATTTAATCATTCAAATATTCAAAAACTAAGATAGACCTATGGAAAAGATAGACTATATAAAGAGTTTCTTGGTGGACTGTATGATGCACGATTATGTTTACTCCTTTGATGGATATCCACTTGTAAGAGTGTTTTGAGATAAATATATTCATTAATAAGGTGATTTTAATTTTACAAAACACTCCAACCTCCTAATATTCTTCCTTCACACATGAATCCTTAAGACTATGTTTTGCATGACTGATCGTGTTCTGCATTTTCTCCTATTAAGGATACCTCCTATGTGTTTCTTTTTTGTTCCAAGCTTGGAAAAAAAGTATACAATATTATTTATGGATATTTAAGTCATTTTTCCATGCTTTGTCTAAACCTCATCAAAATAAATCCCTTTTGTTTTATGCCTATAATTGACTAAGTTGATTGTGTTTCTTGTTGAAATTGCCCTTACTATAGGTGTTAATGTTTAAATTAAGACTTGAAAACATGTTTGGAACCATACTTGAAGTCTTTATGGTTATTTATTAGTGATTGTATCCATTATACATATTAATCTCATACAATATGACATTTAGATGCCATGCATCATTTCAAAGTTTGTCTACAATTAAAGTTGGTTGTATTCCCTTGCTCTCTTGGGTACCTATAGGTGTATGGTAAAGTCACGTCTTGTATTTGGATCTATATTGACAACTCTTAAAAAAAATATAGGTATCTTGACACAATTTAAGACATTGTTTCATGAAAACATTCCTAGACACCATTACTTACACATCATGCTTAATCTATTGTCTGCCCACAGTTGGTTGTAGGTGGCCTTTTCTAAGTCATTATACACCTGTAGAGGGATGCCTGACTATGATATTGAATATTATACCTCTTTCAAAAAAATAATGTCATTTTAATAATTTTTAAGGTTAATAAAATAATAAAATATGATTAGGATTGTCAATTCCAAGGAATAGGGTCACTTTTAGGTCAAAACTTATAGATGACATTGACTGAGTTCAGTGTATCAAAGTGCATTTTTGGATATTCCAACAAGTATCCTCCATAGGCCATTCTCTCAAAATATTTTTAGATATATTTGTCCTTGGTAAGAGTTTCAAGGTAATAATATTATGACCCTTTAAAATCCCTCATAGCCTTGTTGTATGAAATCAACAAAACACTTAGGGGCTTGAGTTGTGTTAATTTTTTTGGGAAAGAATCCTTAAATCTTAGTCATCACTCTTTTGAAGGAAACCCTCTACTTTTCAGAGAAATTTGACCTTCATGATATGTATGTTATGTTCCCATTATCATATCAAGATACTAAATAAGGATTCATAATTTTATTACACACCTTAAAAGGTACCTCTATGCTCTATTAACACCACCTTTAGGTTCTTATTCTAAGTTATATGTAGGCAAACAGGGAGAAATTAGTGTAATGACATAAAATTTGGCCTTTAATGGATGATAAAACTATATTTATACCTCCAAATACATAAATTAAATTCTAAAAAACTTTAAATAAGTGTCAAAAATCTCTCTATAACATGGATTTGAGCTTTATGGCACCTATACATGCATATTCAAGGCTACCTAACAAAAAATATTATGTATGACTATCATTCCATTTTAATTGCACCATATGGAGACTTAATTATCATTTTATGATATTAAATGATACATTTAGACCTCAAAAACTTCAAAAAACCTTTCTGGTCATGTCATATAGGTTTCAAACATGTGATTTACCAAGACTGACTGTGTGTGATTGTCATTGGATGAACACACTACATGATCTTTATGAATGCAATCTCATAAGGTATACTTTGGAGAATATACTTGAGAATAAAATTATATAAAATCACATTGGAAACATAAGGATGAAATTATCCCAACTCCTTGGATCCATGGCTACAACATGAAGATCTTTAAAGTGGTGCAAGACTATTTATAACATATAAAAGTGTATCCTATTACAAACTAAGATTATTGGCTTGTCAAATCACTTTAAAATATGAAATTAAGAATGGGAAACATATAATAAGAGATATAATATCCATTGAAACCAATATCAATATCCAAATTATACAGACTTATCCAAACTAAGGCAAAACTTGAAGGGTGCACAGATTGATAGGTAAATTTGTACAATCAACTTATTAGGGATGGTTCATAAACCTCAAGCCACCATTAATATGAAAACAAACATCAAATAAAATTTTATTGAATTTATAATATAATCTTAAGAGCATTTTTTTTGAAACCCCTTGTGCTAACCATACCAAGTACAAACCTGCAAGTTACTTTTATTTGCCAAGAAAGGTGAAAAGAAAGAAAAATGGTTTTGAGCAAGAAATGAACTCTTCAGTTCAAAAAAAATGTGTTATTGAGCTTTAGGAATATAAAAAGTCATATTTCAACATTTTTAAAGTGGCACACTTCCCAAGGAGCTTGTACAAGTGCCATTTTCTCCCTTTTTCCAAGAAAACTACCTTTTCTCTGAACAACTTGATATATTTTTAGTAGTTTCAGTTATATAAGACTTATAATGACACATGGGGTATGAAATAATTTTTTTAAAATTTCACATTTCCCAAGAAATTTTTACAAAGCATTAAATGCACTATTTTGACCCCTCAAATGACCTAAAATGGTATAAGGACATAAAAACTAATTGACCAAAGCTAATATAACATTATTTGACATCAATTGACCTATAATTAATCTCATAAAAATATATTTAACCCCCTAAAACACATAAAAAACAAGTTGTTACCTATCGGTGCCCTTATTTGACTTAAAAGTCAAATTTGGTCAACAAATTGGTGACTCATAGGGGTAGTATGCCTACTATACTAACTAAACTAGTAGACTTATCAATCGATTGGGATTATGGAGTCATATAAGGACTGAGACAAGCAAGAAAACATTTAACCATTGACCACAAACCTTTGATCAAGACAAGACCAATGATTACTTCTACCACACAAGGCAAAGACACACACCGAAGCAAAGAAACAACAAGACACACACACATGTGCTCTAAGCACTTAGGGAAATTATAAAAAAAATATTATGTAAAACTAAAAATCAAACATACCTCCATTTTTAGGATTAAATGGAAAGTTTCTTGAGTCTCCTTTTACATGAGATGGATGAGGGTGCCAAGCATGTTACTCTTTAGATTGAACACTTGATGGACCATACCTATTCCTTGAAACTTCATTTGACTTGTTTTCAAGTAGATAATATTTAAATAGGTCTCCAATTTAGACATATTACTCTTGGCCTTGTTTACATACTTCATGTTGCTACCTACTCTCTTTCTCATGACCAACTTTCATCTTCTTTGTAGGCATAGTCTCAAAAGGAATGATCTCTTGCTCATTGAAAGATTGAAGCCAAGAGAGGTTTGTCTTGACCTCTATAGGCTGATGTGGAAATTTGTTCTTGATCAATTATGACATGTTTAACAATGTCATCTTGTTCATCTATGATATTTTGAATAATGTCATCTTGCTTACCACCACTTGTAATCATCCCCAAAGGAGTTGTAGGCCCCTTGAAAGATTCAAACTCTTTAAAAATGTCTTCAAATATATACCACAAATCATCTTCACTTTTATCAAAATCATTAATGGGAATAATAGGAGACACTCCTTCATCTTCTTCTTTGGATTCCAAAATGACTTCTTCTAAGATTTCTTCTTCAACACAAGGAGCGTATGCTTCATCATTGACCAAACAAGGAGATTCAACACAAGAGATCACCTATTATTGAGAGTTTTCAAATTAAACCTCAACTATCACAATCTGATCATGTCTGTCAATGGATTCAACATCTTCCAACTCCTTCTTAGTGATGGCAAGACTAGGCATCTTGAAATCCAGTAACCTAGCCTAATAAGGCTGCCAAGGAGTTGCACTTTCCTCAAGTGAAAGTTATGAATTTTACTCAACCACTTGCTCTTATTGAGATTAACACACCATAGATCCATCAAGGTAAAGGGTCATGGAATGAGGATAGAAATATCTAGTTAGTGGAGATGGAATATAGGGTTCAAAATCAGATTGGGAATGGAATGTAGAGGGTTCCTTTAGAAGCTCATGAGGAAGAGGAGGCAGACCTTAGGCTAAAACCACTTGATTTTCTTCCTTCCACTTGACCAAAACTTCATTCAAATCTGATTTAGATAAAGGGATCTCTTGAGGAAGGGTGTATGGGGTGTGTTTAGGCATAGGATCTTCTTTTGGGTCTAAACCTTCCATCTCACCTTGACTTAGCAACCTCATCTTTGACTCTAACTCTTCAGTTTGTTTGGCTGGGTTCTCTTGGATTTTTTTTTCTTGGAGCTCATAGGAATCATCATGAGGATAAGGAGTGCATGAGGGCTGCCATGGAACACAAGAATCTTCTTGAGGAAGGGTGGAAGGGACTTATAAAGGATCAACTCCATTATCCACTTCACACTTTTGGACAATCCTTCTATCTTCTTTCTTTCCCCATGACTCCACTATCTTACTCTAGCTTAGGATGTTAGGATTAGAATCCTTTTCTTGAGGAATGGTAGGATGATTTTGTATAGGATCAAGATTCTTCTCAACTTCACATTCTTTGTCAAGATTTTTCTCCTCTTTCTTTCCCCATGACTCCACTATATTTTTCCAACTTAGGATATTATAATTATGAGTCTCCTTTTGAGGTGGTGGGGATGAAATGTGAGAGGAAAATGAGGGTTTGAACTATAATTAATTTGATACCAACATGGAATATTTCATATGAATATTTTCCAACTTAATTTGCCTATCAATATTAGCTTCAAACACAAGGTTTTTTCTTTCAACTCTCTCCTCTAACTGATTTGGAAAAGGATGACTTTGATGGGCTTGATTTGGCTCATGAGTAGGGGTCATGTATAGTTGGTATGAAACTTGGGGAAGTGGATATGAAGTCTGATAGGTATGGTGAGGTTTCCTTTCATTAACTTCTAGCCTATCCTCTAGGGAAGAGACTAAACCACTCACATCTAACATCTCACTTGTGAGCCTTTGCCAATTGTCTTTCTCAATAGGTTCTCACTCTTTCTTGAATAACTCTAAAGATTCTCTGATATTATGAATAACATGATTATGGACCTCATTACCACATCCATTTTTAGTATCAATATCTAACATATATCTCTCATAACCCAAGAGTGTCTTCTTGAAGGTGGAAATGGGTTGGCTTGAGGAGTGGATAGGTTGACTAGGAGCAAGACATGGAGAAAGCTGATTGTAGGACTGATATAATTCATGCATGGGATGACAAGGATCATATTGGGGCTGATGAAATCCATATTTATTTTGGTAAGGATCATGACAATATGGACCAAGGACTTGTTCATATTAATAGGGAATGACACAAGCCTGCAATGTCTCACCAACTTATAGAGAACAAAACTCAACACCAAAGTCAGCCATGAAAATTCATTGAAAGAAATAAAACAAATAAAATATGTTACCATAAATATTCAAAGGATAATTTGGGATACTTAACTAGTTGATATATCTTTAGAGTCACCATTGATGTTTTGATAGATGCTTCTAAAGGCTAATTATTAAGAGACAACACCAAAAATATCCCAATCTCTTAGAACAAGAGTCCCACTGGGCATGCAAAAAAATATTTTCACTTGTACTTGCACCATTTGAGGAGATTCAAATATATCCTCATCCAAGTGGCACAATGGAATCACCTCTAGGCTTGTGGGTAGCCCAAGGAATGAGGTGAGTCTCTAGATAGGGCTAGCTCCCTTGATGTACCACTTAAGATTGAAACTACTACTAACTTGGGGGGTGAAAAAGGGGAAAAATAATTGAAAACAAACTAATATAAGGGAGGTGATATACCAGAATGATGACTTCCAACCATATGTATGCTACACTTTGAGACCAAGAAACTAACTGAAACATACACTTTTCCAATCAAAGTCTTCTTACATCAATGTTATATTATGAGGTTATGGATGGATTAAAAAGGATAGGAGGACTATAAAATGGGAATATTAGGTCACTAATGAAGAGAATAACTCACTTAAACCTTGACATCTCCTAAAACACATCACATGCCCTACAATAAGAAGCTGCAAATAGGTGAGAGAATGTGACAACTTGCTAAGGAATCCATAGTCTTCACTAAGAAATTTCAACATTAAATTCAATAACACTATGAATATTAATTTAATAGGTAAAAATTATTCATTTTATTGATAAAAATGTATAAAAATGAGTAGGGATTCACCATACTCAAGTTGAGCATCTAATATAATGCTAAAATGGCTAACTCTTATAGAACTTTGTGAGAGAGAGAGAAAGAGAGAAGTCCAAGGGTTACAAAGACACTTTTAAAGATAATACAAGGAGTTAATTTTTCATGTGAAGAGGATATGGGATGAACCATGCAAGTTATATAAGTCTAAATGTCCATACAAGTCATCAAAGTTATGTAAAGTGGCACAAAAATCATCCTTTTACATAGAAAATATGCCTTCATGATTGGGCCTATTTGAACATCATAAAACTAATGGGGAGTAGGTATAATTATTTAAATTGAAGGGGAGACTCTCAAACATTCCTATCCATGCATTTTTTCATGCTTGATCTTTTGAAAACCTCTAAAAGTGAGCCATCATCATCTGCTATCTAGAAAACTACTCTTCTATGCACCTTGCACACTTAGAGTCAAAATGGGAATCATTTTTCCATGAAAATCCATGGGATGGATTTAATTACACCTATCAAGAACCTTAATTAATATATAAGCATTAGGGGCACTTTAAAATGAGCTCACTTGAAGTTTTCTATCTTTTTTACTAACTTGCCCAATATGTATGCTAGATTTGACTAGCTGAGTTGAAACACCTAGTTGGGGAACATAGGAGCTGTTTCAACGCATTAAATTAATTTGGGTAGTTAAATTAAGTCTTAATATTACACCCAAACTTTTTTCATCTCTTAATTCTTCCTGTATCCTATACAACACACAAAATAGTGAAAAAAACCTTATTTATACCCCCATCCATACAAGTCCATAAAACTAATATTGGCATGAAGTATATTAAATGAGTCCTCTACAACCTCCAATCATAATTATGGAAAAAATATTCAATTTTGGATTCTATCTAACTCCATTTCCAAAAATTGGTCCTTGGCAAGGATTTTCAAGGGTTTTAGATCTATTTTTGGTCTTAAGGATTGTTCATAAAGTTTGGACATTCAAGTTGCCAAAAAATTCCAAAAAATTGGTGTTCAAGGACCCTAATAACATATCCAAATGCCTTATACTCCCATGAAAATCCTTAGAGGATAGATGAGGATTCAAAGTTGCTCATTCAAAACCTTTCTTCCATTTCTTGCAGGCTTAAGTTCATTTTGAGCTCAAAAATGTTCCCTTTGAACTTCCCATGAACTATAAAATCATAGATATCTATTAAATTACCTCATAAACATGTTTTATAGGGTATAAGTCTCAATTTATGCTAAAATTATATTTGACTTTCCATTTGAACCTTAGGCCTAAACTCTACCCTTTAGGCCTGACTGAAACCTAAGCTCAAATTAGCCTTTGATGGATTTACCTACATATAAATAGCCTAAAAACCTCTTATTTGACTTCCCAAACATATCCCAATATATAGTGATTTTCATATTAAGTCACAAGTAGAAGTGACCCTTTATTTGACCTCTAGGCCTAATTATGTCTAATAGGCTTGTTTTGACTTTGAGGCTCAAAATAGCATTTCATGGTTTTATTTGCCTTTTTATGGTTTAAAAACATCTTTATCCACCCCATACACATGTTTATATGCATTTGAAATCTCACCTAGGTCTATAATTTATGGTGACTTCTCATTTGGATGTTTGGCTTGTACCTTGCTTAACCACCCTATCTGTAACTTATGGTGTTTGGATCTTCTTGTTGACATCCCTCTTTTTGTGGAAGTATTTCCATGATGAATGAGGTGTATCTAATATTTTAGTAATATTTTTAAAGTTCTCTTTGGCTTCTACCCTCATACTCTTACCCTGCCCATCAAAACTACCAATTTGTGCTCAAAGGGAAGTACCCCCTATCTAAGACAAAATAGGGGGTACTTCTATTATCTCAAACTAAATCTCTATGGTATGATCCTCCTTAACTCATAATAATTATATATACAATTTTTTATCCCTTGATTTGATCACTCAAATTCTTAAAAAACCAAGACAAAGCTATGGAAAAGATAGACTATATACAAAGTTCCTTGGTGGACTGTATAATGCATGGTTAAGGTTGATCCTTTGATGGATATCCACTTGTGAGAGTGTTTTGAGATCATGTTATTCATTAATAAGGTGCTTTTAATTTTAAAAAACACTCCAACCTCCGAATATGCTTCCTTCATACATGAATCCTTAAGACTATGTTTTGCATGACTGACCATGTTTTGCATTTTCTGCCCTTAAGGATGCCTCCTGTGTGTTTTATTTATGTTCCAATCTTGATAAAAAAGTATATAGACTTATTTGTGGATATTTTAAGTCATTTTCCCATGCATGGGCCATACCTCATCAAAACAAAGCCCTTTTTATTTATGCTTACAGTTGACTAAAGTGATTGTGTTTCTTGTTGAAATTGCCCCTGCTGTAGGTGTTGATGTTTGAATTAAGACTTGAAAACATGTTTGGAACCCTTCTTAAAGTCTTTATGGTGATTTATTAGTGATTGTATCCATTGTCCATATTAAGCTCATGTAATATTACATTTAGATGTTATTATTCATTTCAAAGTCTATCTACAATTATAGTTGTCTGTATTCCCTTACTCTTTTGGGTACCTATAGGTGTATGGTGAAGTCATGTCTTGTATTTGGATCTTTGGCAATAACTCTTAAACATAAAATAGGTCTCTTGACACCATTTAAGACCTTGTGTCATGAAAACATTCATAGACACCATTACTTACACATTATGCTTAATCTACTATTTGCCCACGATTGGCTATAGGTGGCCTTTTCTAAGTCATTATACACATGTATAGGGATGCTTAACTATGATGTTGCATCTTAGACATCCTTCAAATCACTAATTAGTGAAATGACATAACATTTGGCCTATAATGAATTCTAAACCTATCTTTATACCTCTAAATGCATCACTTCCATTCTAAAACACTTGAAATAAGTGTCAAAACCCTCTCTATAACATGGATTTGAGCTTTATGGCACCTATAGGTGCATATTAATGGCTACCTAATAGAAAGTCTTGCATATGACTATCATTCCATTTTTCCTGCACCATATGGAGACTTGATTATCATTTTATGCTATTAAAGGATATATTAATACCTCACAACCTTCAATAAACCTTTTTGGGCATGTCTATAGGTTTCAAATATGTGATTTACCAAGGCTGACTATGTGTGATAGTCATAGGATGAAAAAACTACATGATCTTTGTGAATGCAATATCATAAGGTATACTTTTGAGAATAGACTTGAGAATAAAATGATATAAAAGTGCATTGGAAACATAATGAGGAACTTATCCCAATTTCTTAGAGCCATGGTTACAACTTGAAGATCTTGAAAATGGTGCAAGACTATCTATAACACAAAAAAGTGTATTCTCTTACAAATTAAGCTTCTTAGATTTTCAAATCACTTTGAAACATGAAACTAAGAATAGGAAACATTTGAGAAGAGATATAACATCCCATAAAACCAATATTAGTAGATAAATTATATAGACTTCTCTAAACTAAGGCAAAACTTGAAGGGTGTACAGATTGATAGGTAGATTTCTATAGTTAATTTCTTAGGGATGGTTCATAAACCTCAAACCACTATTCATATATAAAAAAACATAAAATTTAATATTTATGAGTTTATAATATACCCCTAAGATCATTTTTTCTGAAACCCCTTGTGCTGACCATACCAAGTACAAACCTACAAGTCACTTTTGCTTGCCAAGAAAGGTAAAAATAGAGAAAAATGGTTTTAAGAAATAAATGACCTTTCCAAATCAAAAAAAAAATGGGATTGATCTTGGAAAAGCTTAATATTCACATTTTAACATTTTAAAAGTGGCACACTTCCCAAAGAGGACATACAAGTGCAATTTTCTCCTTTTTTCTAAGAAAACTACCTTTTATTTGAAAAACCTACTATATTATTGGTAGTGTTAGTTATATAAGACTTAAAATGATACATGTGGCATTAAAACATATTTTTTAACTTGCACATTTCCCAAGAAACTTGTATAAAGAATTAAATGTACTATGTTGACCCCTCAAATGACCCAAAATTGATATAAGAACATAAAAACTAATTAACCAAAGATAATATAACATTAGTTGGCATAAATTTACCTATAATTAATCTAATATAAATATATTTAACCCATTAAAACACATAAAACTCTTTTTTTTACCTAGGGGTGCCCCAATTTGACCTAAAAGTCAATTTTGGTTAATAGGATCATTTGTAGAATGTAACATTATTCTGACCATCTCAATAATGGTATGGTTTTTAATTTTAACAATATAATTTTCCTAATGGGAATAGGGATTTGTTAATTTCCTTTTAATACCACAACTAATTTAAAAATAGTCAAACTCTTTACTAATATATTCACCACCATTATCAATTCTTAATTTCTTAATAATAAAATCAGATGCATTTTCAACACTATCTTGAAATTGTTTGAATTTAGACAACACATCATATTTATTTTTAATAAAATATGACTATATAATTATAGTTTAATCATCAATAAATATAATAAAATATAAATAAAAATTAAGATATATAACTTTAAGAGGTCTTACAATATCACTGTGAATCAATTCTAAAGGATGAGAGGAATTCACATCCTGATTCTTGTGAAATGGGTTAGTATGTTGCTTACCATGTAAGAAACCCTCAAAATTTTCATGATGAGATGAGATAGAAGGAATTCAAACAATAATATTATTTGCAAACATATCATGTAAACTTATAAAATTAACATGTCTTAATCTTTCATGCCATAATTGAGAATCATTTTTACTATGCAATGAAAGAAAACATGTAGAAGAAGGAGAGAAAAAGTATAAACTATTACTTTGAACCCCTTAAAAAATTAGAGACCTAGATTGATTTTTTCTGGACCAACTATCTTTGAAAAATGTTAAAGTGAAACTATAATTTGTAAGTTGAGAACAAGATATCAAATTCTTTTTAATCTTAGGTACATAGAGAACATCATTAATAATAACATTTGAAAACTTTACATTTCTCTATTTAGTTTCTTCTAAAAAGAATTATCTTTTAAGTAAATTCTTTTAGAGATATCTCTATAATCATAAAAAATATCAGATAATCATATCATATAGTGTGATGCACTGATATCTAAAATTCACTCATTTTCATTTGAAGCAAATAAAATAACATATAAAGCAATAACATTTGAATCCTGATTGTTATTCTGATTAGGCTTTTGATTCTTTTACTTATTTTTATTAGATTTATTCCTATTATTATTTTTAGAATATTTATTGTTAACTCTATCCTTGTATTTATAATAGGTTTCCATTCTATGACTAAATTTGCCACATAGATTACAATTTCCATTAAACTTAGGTTTATGATTCTTATGACCATATTTCTTGTTCCCATTTTTGCTTTTATAAAAATTAGGGTTATGTTCTTGTTTCTTATTATTATTATTATCAAAAACATTATTTAAGGTGAGAAGTATCTAAGTGACATTCTCTTTATAATCAAAATTGGTCATAACTTAGTCTTCTTGAATCAGGAGAGTAGACAAGGTGGTAAGGTCAAGAATATCTTGCTTAGTTTGATATTTATAATTTAAAATTGAAATGAAATCTATAAAATTTTTAGAAATATTTAATTGAATGATAGGTATAAACATTTGGGCTAAAGGGTTATGTGATAATGCTTGATTTTTTTAAAAAAATGGCCCATTTGAGAATAACCATATTCTTATTGGGAAACCTTGGTTTGCAGATTGAGAATAACTTACATAAGATTTTGAATAGTGCATAGAAGATTTAGAAAAAACAAATGATGTAACATAAGTAGAAATAATTGGAGGGATAAAAGTATGTTTCAAAATAATATCCATAGAATATTTATGATGAAATTGTGTTTCCCCCACACTATGGGTGGGCATCATAGTATAGCCATAGGTGTAGACATATGAATAATAAGAATATTATTAGTGGTTTGAACACCTATTATAGAATAAATTACTCTAAAAGGTAAGTCAATATCATTGAATATCTCAACATGTTGTTACTCAAATATGATCCCCTTAGTACTATTTACATTCTTAACCTTTAGGATTATATTCAAAATTCAATCCAAGTCAATAGGTTTCATACTAATTAATTTTAAAATTTGGAAAATACTTCTGCTTGTGCATGATATATATCATTAAGGTCACCAGGATGTATTTTATCAAAAGATTCATTATTATGTTCATTATCATATTTATAATCATTTTCAAGTTTAGGCATATCATCATTAACAACATGTTCTCCACATCTATGAGTACTTTATCATCAGTAGAATAAGGAACTTTTATTTTATCAAATTTATCCATTTTAGATTACACACAAACACATAGTTGGATCAAAGGAATCTGATTATGGTCAATTAAAACATCAATTAACCTAGCACACCACCTTATAGGTATAATAAATCTAACCTTCTTATATGGAAAATAATATACTCATGAAATCTTCAAGAAAGTTAGGGAAAAAATGTGTAGATTACATCCTATTTGAGGGGAAATCATAAATCAAATATGAGACCTTAAGAAGGAAAGATGAAACCCTAAGGTAAAAATACTTTAAGGTTTGTCTCACTCAAAGGAAATATTGGGTTCAACATAAGGTTTTATTTATTTTATGTTTAATGCAATATAAATAATATTAAACTATTAAAATTCATATATGTAAATTAGGGCATCTAACTTAAAAATTTGAATGTAAACAAAAGATTTATATTGCACTTAATATTTTTATAATTGACCAAATAAAGAGGGAAATATGCACTTATCTGATTTTATATTTCAAACTACTCATTACCTACATCATTGTTCTAAAAAGGACTTTGAATTAGCTCTCTAATTATTTGAATTAGGAGATATGACCTCAAAACTTATCAAGATGCTACCGGTGAAGCTTAGACACTTTAAAACAACTACTACTATTCTTTATCTATGACACTATCCATATTGATATACTGGTATTTATATTTTATATAATTATGTCTACACCTTTA
The DNA here is from genome assembly GCA_037957365.1 of Torreya grandis. Classification (NCBI taxonomy): domain Eukaryota; kingdom Viridiplantae; phylum Streptophyta; class Pinopsida; order Cupressales; family Taxaceae; genus Torreya; species Torreya grandis. The sequence continues at coordinate 10,759,038 of JARHVA010000019.1, read as the reverse complement.
GATGATTTATGTGTGTTTAATTTCTTTCAGTATTGTGCATAATATAGATACTTAGTTTTGGCCACTTTCATGCCTAAATTGGGATTCAATTCAATTTCTAGAAAATGACATAATTTAGGCCTAAAAATCACCTAAATTACCCAATTTCATATGCATACAAGATTTAATTACTGATAAATGTGAAGAGGCTAGCTTATTTTGTGTATTACCCTATATGCACCAATAACCTAGTTTGGTTTTAACCCGAGTCAAATTATGACCTAGTAATTTGACACTTTTCACTTGTCAAGCTATTAATTCATACCATTTAAAACAATTAACAAAATCCAAAAATCACTAAGCAAGATTAATTTCATTGAAAATCTTAATTAACTAAGCAAGATTAAAAGGGGAGGGGGGCTCGCGTCTACGTGGCCCCCTCAAACCCTTACGTCTGTGTGGCATTGTATTGCCAGATCTGTTATTGCGTGGAACTTTATTTTGGAACCCAGGTTGGATTTCCATCTTGAGTGTGTTTAAATGGTGCCATAGGGGAGCCGTATAGGGTTTTCATGGAGGCCACTATGGGTAGCCAGGCCAGGTTCTAGCTGAGATCCATGTGCCTTTGTTTTGGGGGCAGATCTACCCACGCCGTGTTGGCGTTAAGGAGAATGACATGCTAGATGCTATGGAATTATTAGGGGAAACCCCTGTGGGGGAGCTATATAGAGTGTTATTTAGCAGCCATCGTACTGAACAAAGCCCTAACCTTTGTGGCTACCTTATTCGCCATCACATTCTATCAACTGGGGTCATTGCTCATATTGAGGTGCTTCCAGATGTCGGGGATTTCTTCGATGATTTTTGATTGCCATGGCAGTGTATCCTCTGCAGAGGAGGAGTTTTGGTAGATGATTGGGTGGATGGAATGGGCATTGGTGGTGTTGGTTCTGGGGCTTGTTTCTTTGTTTGTGGTGCTATTTTTTATGGGTAGCACATTTTTAGGGTTTGATGGATCGAACTTGGGTATGGCTATCATTATTGCTGGATCTAACGGTGTCTTCATCAATCTTAGTGATAGAGAAACCAAAGGTATTTTGGGGTTTTTTATTGTCACAAAAAATGCTTGTGTGGCATTATTGCAATGTTAACTTGCATTGTTGGCTAGGGTAGAATGCTAAAGTTATATATTTTTTAGCATTGTTTTAGGCAGTAAAACTTGGTTTTGTTAAGGTTATAGGTCCCTATAAAACTTGGGTGCTTTTATTGGTTTATGTTTGTGTTTTTAGGTCCTTGTAAAACTTGATTTGATACTATTTTTTAGTAGGTTTTAGGAATGCTTTTCCTGGTGGTTGTTAATGCTTCATCTTCTTGATTCTGTAAAAGGGTTTCGAGGTCCCTTCAAAACCTGCTTTTACCTTAATCTAAAACTAAGCAAGATTAAAATCAAGATTAGGGCATATTCAAATGTAAGCAAAGGGGAGGGGGGCTCGCATCTGCGTGGCCCCCTCAAATCCTTGCATCTACATGGAATTGTATGGCTAGATCTGTTATTGTGTGGAACTTTATTTTGGAACCTGGGTTGGATTTCCAGCCTGAGTGTGTTTAAATGGTACCACGGGGGATCTATACAGGGTTTTCATGGAGGCCGCTATGAGTAGCCAGGCCAGGTTCTGGCCGAGATCCGTGTGCCTCTATTTTTGGGGTGGATCTGCCCATGCTGTATTGGCGTTAAGGAGAACAATGTGCTGGACACTGTGGAATTGTTGGGGGAAACCCCTGTGGGGGAGTCACATAGAGTGTTATTTAGCGACTGTCATATTGAACAAAGCCCTAACCTTTATGGCTGCCTTATTTTCCATCACATTCTATCAACAGGGGTTGTTGCTCATATTGAGGTGCTTCCAGACATCGGGGATTTCTTTGATGATTTTTGATTTCTATGGCGGCGTATCCTCTGTAGAGGGGGAGTTTGGGTAGATGATCAGGTGGACAGAATGGGCATTGGTGGCACTGGTTCTGGGGCTTGTTTCTTTATTTGTGGTGCTATTTTTTGTGGGCAACACATTTTTAGGGTTTGATGGATCGAACCTAGGTATGGTTGTCATTATTGCTGGATTTGACGGTGTCTTCATCAAACTTAGTGACAAAGAAACCAAAGGTATTTTGGGGTTTTTAATTGTCACAAAAAATGCTTGTGAGGCATTATTGCAATGTTAATTTGCATTGTTGGCTAGGGCAGAATGCTAAAGTTATATATTTTTTAGCATTGTTTCAGGCTATAAAACCTAGTTTTGTTAAGGTTTTAGGTCCCTGTAAAACCTGGGTGCTTTTATTGGTTTATGTTTGTGGTTTTAGGTCCCTGTAAAACCTGATTTGATACTATTTTTCAATAGGTTTCAGGAATGCTTTTCCTGGTGGTTGTTAATGCTTCATCTTCTTGATTCTGTAAAAGGGTTTCGGGGTCCCTTCAAAACCTACTTTTACCTTAATCTAAAACTTACCTAAGTTAAAATTCTGAGTTAAATTAGTGAATTTCATTTATCAAAAAAAGATTTTTTTAGTTAGATATGAAGTCAAGGTCAAAGGAGCTAATAAAATGATTTATTAATTCCTAAATATTCCAAAAATATTGAGTCACAACCTCAAAAATATCTAAAGTGAGTTATCATGCATCACAAATATTTGAGACTAAGGTGTCAAGATTTCATGAGTGTTTTGACCCAACCCAGGGTTAGCCTAAATTAACTTAGGTTAATTTATAATCAACCAAAGTTAGAATTCAACCTTACTTCTATAAGTTTAGAGTTAGTTCTTTGATCTATAAATGCAATTGTCCATACCATATTCAAAAAAGTTTTTGTGTGTAAGGTTATTCTATTGGAATACCTTTAAGAAGCCTTTGAGAGTAGTTTTATAATGCTCAATGTATGTCAAGCTTCACACCAAGCCACAAGTGACCATTGGAGAGATGCTAACACCATGAAGAAGCATTGATAAAATACTTTAATTGTCATAGTCTGAGCACGAGAATCCTTATGTAAATAAGTAAGCATCAAATTTGACAAAGGAGGTAAATTATTTATATTATTTTTATCTCTATTTTATGATCTTGTTTATTATATTATTCTCTCCCAATTTCTTAGGCAAGAGTGTCTAGTCCTAGTGTATTATTATGCTTGAGTTTTTTCATTTGGAATATCAAGGGACTAATCTATGTTTTATTTACTCTTTGAACTCCTAAGATACATATTGGCATGCCCGATGGGACATCACATCCTATATGGTTGAGGATCATGATATGCTAACCTTAGTTTTTTTAACAAATATATTTAATTCTTCAAGTTTATAGTTAGCCTTAAAATTAATGTTATTCTATTTTTTGAGTAATTGATGGATTTGACCTATGTAATAATAACTTCACCAGGCTCATGTTTGTTTGTGATATTTATTTGTGAAAAAAATATGACTTTTAACTTGTGAATTTGACCTACTAAATGGAATTTTTGAATTGATAAATGGTAGCTTCACTCTACATATTTGGTGGCTTGGACCCTACTAAACAATGGCTTCATTAGGTAAAATTACACTATGTGGCCTATTTTTATGCTATATTCAGCATCTTTGCCACATCTAACTAGTGGATTCACCCTATTAAATGAAAGATTTACTAAAGGTTCTCTTTGTGTCTATGTTTGTATAAAAATAATGGATTTATCCTACTAAATGGTGGCTTCACTCTGTGTTTTTTAAAAACTTGAGAGCTCGAAATGGATTATTGTTTACTCATTTGCTTTTTAGCTTAGAGACAAGTGAACCCCCTAACATTTTTTTTAGGAACTAAGGTGGAGAGAGATAGAAGCATTTGGTTAAATATCACATACTATTTTGTTTGGTACTTAAAATCCACTTAATCACACTTGTCTTTTAGTTTTTAAATTTTTTTACAAGTGCAAACAAGGCCAAGGGGCCAAAATTTCAAACACATCTCACTTTGCTACTATTAAAAGGAACACATATTTTAGTTAGATATCTTAAGATATTTTTAAATTTATGTTTATTATCTAAATTTCAAAGTTAATAGTTACATTCATTTGTTTGTGGTAGATTAGAAACTATTATATGTATGCTCTCCCATTGTCCTGTTTAAGGAACTTGGGTGACCAAAAACACTTAGTTTATTGCCTTTTTTATTTATTCTTGTCAGAAATAATGTCATTTATGAGATCTCAAAGCTTTGAGTGACTTGGGTGACCTAAAAATAACATATAAAGTCTCCATTTTATTTTATTTTATTTCATTTAGCTTGTGGGAAAGAACCTATTTCTCCCTCACAAGTTATCTAAGGGTGCATTGACCTAGGATTTCATCTCCTAACATCGTACCAACCCCACTCCATGGTGGGGTATAAATTGGGAATGTGATACTAAGATTACCAGTGTACTGAGTGACTAGCCTCTCTCATCATAATAAAAAATTAGGTCAGGTCTTGCTAAACACTAGACTCTACTAAGTAGTACATGGTTGAAGTCACTATATAAAAGAGTAGACCCTTGCAAAGTAAGTTAGTAGGTATGAACCCAATTAACTTGATTGTGCCATTGTTTTAACCACACTTGGGATGATTTATTACATTTAAAACTTATAGATTTTTAGTCAACCCCACTTGTCATATAATTTCTTACTGAATGCTAAGTGTTCATCACTCTAAGTTCATGCCACGTACCAATGATTCAGAGACAATAGGGTACGTAAAAACTTTACCTACACCTATACTTTAATTTTGGATTAACACTTAATTCCTCATAAGCATTGGTATATCGATGCAAAATTTGGTAGAAACTACACACACCTATATCAATTTTAGGGATAAGATGAGCCATTAGTGTTATTTCTAATTTCTTTGATTTACATGTGTGTTTTTAGACTAAAATTATTTATTTATATTATCACATCAAAACAAGTCCAAAGCACCATGTTTTTTTCACACCACTTTAGCCTAAGTGGTGTTACTCTATCCATTTTGTGTCACACTTTTTTCCTTAGATATTTATTCCAAAAACCATTTGTATGTCACTTGTTTAAACAAGGCATCATTATGCTGCCCATTCTCTCTTAAACATTTACCTTGGATTTTTGAGTCCAAAATCATTTTTATGTCATTTTTTTGAAGGAGCATTATTACACAACCTAAATCATTTCAAATCTCTTATCATTTTTGAAACCAAGTTCTAATCTATTGTTATACCTCTCTTATTTCACATGTATAGTTACACTACCCATTTTGGTCTACCTCTTTGCCTTAGAACATTTGAGTCTTTTTGTATTAAAATATGAAATTCAACCTTTCAAAGTGAAAATTCTAAACTAATTATGTTTAAACCAAAGCCTTATCTAATTTTGGATTAGGTATTCTATCTTTTATGTTTATATTGTGTTACTTGGGTTGATTTCCTATTTGATTTAATTGACCCTTGCTTAGACCTAGTGATTTTTGTTTATCTTATACCTTGTTTGAGAGTCCTTTGAGATAAGTTGTTTCCATGTGACTTTTTTGAAGTTTATTGTGCCATATTCCAAGTGTCCTAGTTTTAGTATTATAAAAGTCTCTTGTGAATCAAATATCGAGTCTTAGTGAGCCAATTACCGAGTGTCACTTGAGATAATTTCCTTAGTTTAGTTTATGTTTGAGTTATTTGTTTATGAGTAGCCTTATTTTTTAGGTTAAATAATTTTAATCACCTTTGGGAAAATCATTGTTATCTTTTGATCATAAATTGCAATTTTTATACTTTGTCTAGATACTTTTGTCACTAGTTATAATCACCTTTGAGAAAATTAGTACCTTAGCCATAGATGAGTTATGAGATTTTGTGTTACTTTTCCTACTAATTATAACTGCCTTTGGGAAAATTAGTATCATTTTGTTAGATTGGTTTCATGTTTTTTAATCCTACCTCTACCTCATTTAGTTGTTTTACACTTTGGACCTATTTTAATAGGCCAAAGATTATTTATTTTTAGACCTTGATTGTTTGTTAACTTTAGACCCTTTATTTTTCATAAGATATAGCTATAGATTTAAAAATAACTCATTACACATGTAGTAGGACTATTTATAATCCAGACAATGAGAACTTTATGACCAATGAACCTTTTGCTCAAGAGTTATATGATGACATAACTTATGAGATGGATCCCTATCCATCTTATAACATTCTATACATTGAACAAAGGCATGACACATTAGTGCAATATTTGGTGATTGTACCTCCTTATCTAGGCTAAGAACTAGAGTAAGTAGAATAATACCTTGATCAAATAGTTCCTAATATTGAATAAAGCCAACAAAAATATCCCTACTATATTATGATGCTAATGCAAACAAGATACAATATATACTTGTTTAAACATCATTTTATAGAGAATAAAGATGAAGTTCTCATTAGAGATATAAAAGTAGGAGCCAAGTTTATGCTAGACTTCCCACACAAAAGTCTGAGTAGTTTGATTACAAATCGTAGTAATTCACCTCAAATTCAATCATTTGAATAAACATCAACTAGTTATAATCAAGATTTAGTCTAAATGTTGCATCAAAACCAAAGTACACTTGCAAAAGGGAAAGGCCTTATGGATGAATAAATAGAATAGGTAAAACAAGCATACCAAAACTATCTCAACCTAGCTCAAATATTAATGCAAGGGATGTTTCTAACACATCTCTTATTGAGATAGCTCCACCAACAGAGCAACATGAAAGTTGTGAGTACCATCCCATTAGAGGACATTCCATATGATGTATCTAACTCAGGAATTTGATTAAGAATATGCTAGAAAATGAAGAGATAAAAAGAGACACCCATACTCCTATGACTAATAGTAACTTGGGTATCTACCAAAATCCATTCCCCCAACATAACAATAATAACAACCAGTAGTAATACCAATAATAAAAATAATAATGGAAGATAAATCCACCATAAATTTAATAACAAAAAATCCAACCATAACAACAATAATAGAATGGTCAGAACTAAGGACAAACCAACCAAACCTATCAAAGAAGACATCATGTCATTGCATATACCTATAACAATGTTTTAGGACATGTTTCTGGCAATCATATTACCACTATTATCATAAACCCTCAACCAACTACCAATAGACTTAGACCTTCATCCAATAATGCCTATTCACTAAGCAATGCCTATCAACCCCCTTATATCAATGATTCTTCTATGAACCATACTGAGGGAAAGACCTATGATATTGTGGAACAATTGAAGAAGACACCTATACACATATCCATCATGGATTTGCTACATACTTATATTGTCCACAAAGATATCTTGAATGAGTACTTGAACTAGTCCCTCATGCTAGATGATATCACTTGAGATAAATTCCAAGCCATGGTAGGAAACTTGGCCCCTGACCAATGTCTTACCTTTGACTAAAGTGATATGTCATCTCTGGACCCTATACATAATAATGTGTTGTATATTGAGGCTGGTATAATGAACCATAGAGTTAAATACATCCTTGTAGACAATGGTTCATGCCTTAACATTGTGTCTTTAAATTTAGTCAAACATATTGGATATACAACTAAATTGCATCTAGATACCATCATTATCAAGGCATATGATAATGAATAATGGAAATCTCAAAGTACTATTATCTTGCTATTAGTCATTGGGACTTTGACCCATGACACTCTATGCCATGTTTTGGACCTAAAATTATCTTAAAATCTATTATTGGTCTGATCTTAGATCCATGAAATTAGGGGCATACCATATACATTACATTAATTTATAAAATTTCCAGATTTAGGAATAAAAGTGACTATAACAGTGGATATTCAACCATATAAATATTATAAATACCTTGAGGATGAGTATAAAAGCTATAACTATCAATTTGGCATAAACCTTATGCCCAAATCAGATGGAGAAAGTGTCAAAAAAGGAAAATCCATCAAATTAGGCCAAAAATCTAATTTCATTAATTCAAATAACTTAGCCTCTACCTCATCCATGCCTCCACCATACACTTCCAACCATTTTTGTATAACTAACAAAGTTATGAAAGAATAAATTACCCATAATGCATTCCATATTGCCAAATTACCTAAAAATACAAAAGCTTATGGGAGATATAAGGCCAAAACTACTCATATAGAGTGGCAAACCAAAGGAAAATCTTAGTTGAACAAGCCCATTATTTTCAAACCAACCTTTAGCCTAGAATAGGACCCCCCTAGCTGAGAATGATTCATGATTGTATATTGATGAGTTAGTTGACTTTTACCAAAACACAAAGTATCCTATTATTAACTATATTATAGATCACCTAGCTTATAAAGGTAGAGGCCTTGGGATAAATCAACAAGGCATGATCGAACCAGTCTCAATGACTAAGTATAATGATTTCATAGTATTGGATTTAAACTGGCTAGGGGTGAAACTACATACCTTATTCATGTTCTAGCTCTAATGACTAGTATAGATGATGTTGATAGCAATTTAGGGTCTAATTATAGCATCTATGATGACCTTGCCATTATAAATTTATTTAACCCCCATGCCATTTTCACCATTAACCCTATTTATAAACCTTCACATTTAATCCTTTACCATCCACAATTGATAGACTGGGACCAACAATAGTCAACAATGTCATTAGATGCATTTGAAAATGGTGAGGCCATATGCAAATTTTTGGGATTGAGGAATCACATTCATTTTTGAGATTACAAGACCTTTCTATTATATTTGATCTTGCTACCTATTTTAGAGAGTGGGTGAACATCCCTATCCAAAATAAAATAAAATCAAACATTGAGATCTAAAATTAAAAACCTATTTGAGGCACTTCCTAACTAGGGAAAAAGTTAAGAGAAAGGCAAGTCTCTTGGTGAAAATTGATTTTTGGTGCCATTAGATGAGGATGTTTACCCTTCTTCCTATGAAGAACAATAAACTTATAGTCCAAAGCCTATTTATGGACTAGAGATCAATATTGAAGAGTAGCCAACTTTTACATAGATTATTCAAGAGTACCCCAAGGTATTTGTTTCGTGGCCTTTGCCATCATTAGGAGATTTGTTTTCCTCCTACTTGAGATAATTAGATGAGTTATTCTGACTAGAGGAATTTGAAATTATCAATCAATTTAACTTCTTATCGACTATGTTAGAATATGGTTCTATAATTCTAATGGAGGACACTTCAAAGGTTAATATTGGGACTCCAAAGGACCCAAAGTGGATTAAACTAGGCATCTCCCTCACTAAGGAGGAACATGAAGTTTTTACAGCCCTTTTAATGGAATTTTTTTGCATATTTGCATGGACATATTTAGACATGCCAAGTTTAAACCCTACCTTGGTTGTACACCACCTTATTATACATCACGATGCCAAGCCTATCAAATAAAAGTTGTATAAGATGCATCCTCATATTGCTATGCTAGTCAAAAAAGAGTTGGAGAAGATATTAGACATAAAATGCATTAGGTTGATTGACTATTTAGAGTGGATTTCAAATATTATGCTAGTGCATAAGAAATCAAAAGGTATAAAAATCTATATTGATTTTAGAGATATCAACAAATCCTATTCAAAATATGACTTTCTTTTACCTAATATTGACATGATAGTCAACTCAACAACTGTGTATGACATTATTTTTATAATGGATAGATTTTAAAGTTATAATCAAATCAAAATAACACTAGAAGATAGATACAAGACAATGTTCACCACTCCATGGGGAATATTTTGTTATCAAGTGATGTTGTTTAGACTTAAGAAAGTTGAATCCACTTACCAAAGATCCATGATAGTGATTTTACATGATATGATGCATGACATCATTGAAGACTATGTCGATGACATCTTAGGTAAATCAAAGACCCGTTGTAACCATCCAACCATAATATGAAGAATATTTGAGAGACTTCATGAGTACAACATTAGAATTAATCTGAAGAGGTGTGTATTTAGCATAATTTATTACAAACTATTAGGCTTCATTATCTCTTGTAGGGGCATTGAAATTGACCTAACCAAAGTTCATAGAATTATAAAAAATGCTGCAATCATCTACCTTGAAGTAGATCCATAGTTCATAGGTCAAGATTCAATCTATCAGGCACTTCATCTCATAATTAGTTGACAAATGCTACCCATTTATCCACTTGCTAAATAAAGGTGTTAAATTATCTTAGAATGAAATGTATTAAAAAGAATTAAATTAGATTAAAGAATATCTTGAAAAACCACCTATTTTATCACCATAAACACCAAACAAGCCATTACTTCTTTATTTGTTAGCAACCAAGAATGCCTTAGGGGCACTTTGGACACAACATGATGAATAGGGAAAAGAGCATGTCATGTATTATTTGAGGCAAACATTGGGAGCGTATGATCCTATTTAATAATAGTGTTTTCAACCCAAAAGTTGCATCATTATATGTTTAACAATAAGACATTTTTTATTGCCAAAGTAGATCCACTCAAATATCTACTTTTCAAATCAGCTCTATAAGGCCGATAGACAAAATATATCATGTTATTGAGCGAATTTAAAATATTGATAAAATTTGTGTATATAATAGAAATGTATAAATATAATCTAGGATGAATAAATAATGAGAAATGTATAATAAATGAATCACAAATATCAATGAATTATTTTAAAAATATTTAACTTGGGAAAAACTCTCATTGGTTAAAAACCCACAATGATGAATTATTTAATAATTGAGAAACTCCTCTGTACCCAATAAAAATTATTGAACCTCTCACTTATTATTATATAAAATTTCAAAAATAAATTCAATATTGAATATGATTAACATTTCATATTCATTGGATGGTTTCAAAATAGGGGTAAAACCCTATTTATAATGAAAAACCATGGGAGGTGACTGTTGTAAAAGTAATGGGTCTATCCATCCTGATAAAACAATTTAATTAAAATTTAGTAATAATTAAATAATTATAACTCTATTATTTATTATTATGAGGTCTCCACCTCATGTTATAAATAATATATTATTTTTTATTTAATTAATACCAAAGCTAAGGGTCAATTAAGTTCACTTAGAATTAAATGTTCTAACACTCCCCCTTAATGCTTATGTTGACTATTTTGACCACAAGTCAAAATAGGTCAACCCCCTATGATAAAAAAGTTGTATAGAAGTATATTATAATGTCATAGGGTTTTTCATGGTCCTTTTTATGTTATTTAATGTGCTATTAGTCTTGGTCATGGTCACTTTTGGGCATATGTCATTCTAATCACATAAGGTCATATTTGGGCCATATATGAAGGTGGTATGGTTTTACAAGTAATAAAAGTGTTAAAAACTCTATATAAAAATATAATATGTCATATTCCTTATAAATAATGTTATTCCCATCTTAAATGTGTAGGTTCCCAACTGAAATCAAGAAAATAATGAGAAATGAAAGAGTTTTGGAATTTGTACAGCCTATAAAGGAGAATAACACATGGGAGAAGCTTTTAGTATGAATGTTAAACTTAAATAAATTAATTTACATGATTTATATAATTTTTAAGCATAATTTTTTTCTAAAAACTGCTATGCTCCCCCATTACTCCACTAGACATACAAAATTGGTCAACATGTTTCTTCTTGGTATGACTAGTAAGAGAGGTTTCAAGTCAAATTATCTTGTGGAGTGATATTAAACTAAATACACTTCCATTTCATGGTATTATTTACAATATTTGTCACTTTTGCTTTATGAACCATTCTTAATAAGTTGACTATCTATTTTTGCATGTTATTTCCCACACCTTACATGTTTTCCTCTTTGTATGAGTAAGTCCATACAATAAAATTAGTGAAATTACTTATAAATGACATGAAAATATTTAAATCATGTTTTCTATCTTTTTTTTAATGTTTATATTTTATTTCATAAGTCAAACATCTCAAAGTTATAGGTAAGGACACCTTGCTATGTTGCAAACAAGTTTTCACCATTTATAGAGTTTTCATTTCCTTGTGGTAGATCTAAAGAATTGTGATATGATTTATATCATGTTTTCATGTCTTGGAATCCACCTCTCCTTTCAAACTTAGTCTTAAAGGACACCATCAATAGAGTTGTAGTCAACCTCTAACACAATCAAACTTTCCTGCATGACTATCATACATAGTCAACGAAGTGAGGTGTTTTAAAGTATTGATAATATTCATAGAGAGGTAATAAAGTCTATCAAGAGTTTAGGAACACTATTGAATATGAAAAATAAATATAAGCCACTCCAATGACATGTGATAGCATGTGGCAACACCATTTTTTCACACACAATCCTCTACCATTAATGAATAGATATAGGCGCCTTATCATAGAGTAGTCATGTTTAATGGAGGAATTATATCTAGTTTCAAGTTTCTTAAGGTTGTAAGGGATCCATGTGAGAATGGTAGAGTATTTAAGACTGGTTGGAGGGCTATACACCATTCATATTGTTCATATTCCAACCCACTACCTTGTCTTCTACTACAAGTGCATCTATAGGTGTTTCACAAGAGAATGAACACATTAGAAAGAATAATTTAATTAGTTTGAAGTTTTATAAGGTTTTAAGGATCCATTTGAGACCTTAAAAATTTCTAAGACTGGTGGTAAGCCCATACAACATGCACATGATCCATACATATATCCATTACTCTGTGAACTGAAAAGTGCACCTACAAGTGGCATTGACAAAGACTTGAAAGTGTGCATAGAAGTATTTGAACATATTTTAAACCTCCCTTAAGTTCTTAAAGTGATGAGGATACCATAAAAATCAACAATGAGGTCATGTAGTGAAATTCAAACTTAAGGGTCATATGCATTTGTAGAGATGAGTTTAAGAGATCAGCTACCTTAAAATCTCCAAATAGAGGCCTTGCATTATTTTTGATTTTTTCATGATAGATTACCTTGAGCTCTTGAGTAGTACAAATGTTTCTATGATGGAGCCTTAGCCTAAGGTTAATTATTGTAATTAAAATTTTGATTATTTGATCATATGAAAAGGTGTTAGTAGGTCTCCATGTTGAGTGTTATTTCACTATAGAATGCCATTATTCTCTATATTGGTTGAACTTAAATAGTCTTAATAACTATGAGACCAAGTCGAAGAATAGTCTATATATAAATGGATAATTTTTCATGGATTTGGTACTAAAAGGACATAAAAATAAGTTAAAATATAAGGTTTTGAATTCAAGACTAATCTACAGGCACACCGTTATCCTCAAAAGTGCCACCTACAATCAAATATAGTATGGAAATATAGGTTGAATATAACAGTGATGAGTGTATTGGTCTAGTTACAAGCATGACATGAGTATTTTTCAATAATTAAATGAGACTAAGATATTTAAATGGATCTTATACATGAAAAATATTATGCATTGAAACCTACAAGTGTACTTTTACCTTAAAAGGGTCACCTACAGTCATTGTAAGATGACAGTATATAAACATATGTCATGTTGGTCTTATCTGTTAGGTTGTGGAGCTAAAAGCTTCATTGATGTAGACATGGAGGAGGTCATTGGAGGAGGTTGCTGAAGTGTCATAGACACCGGCGTCGGTCAGGCCAACCGATGTCGGCAGGATTAGATAAGAAGAGCAACCGACGTCGGTCAAAGATTGGCCAATGTCGATCACCTCCAGGCAGACAAGGACCGATGTCATCGCCTGTGTGGTTCAGAACTATGAGTGTTATGGATAGTTTGTTAATGAACTGAGTGTTTTCATGATGAGAGCCAATTTTAGACTCAAAGCTGCAGATCTAATTATTGTAATTAGGTGTCTAATTATTGTTTGCATGAGATCTATTTAAGAGACTCATAGGCTGTATTGTAAAGTGTTCTAGTTTGAGTTGAGCAAAGTTAACTCCTTCTGTGTGTGAAGTGAGCAAGGGTGTTCCTCCTAGTTCCATAGTAGTGCCAAGTGTGGGTGCTAGTTTTGGAGAATCAGAAGGGTTCTTCAGGTGTGTAGGATCTTGGTCAGCAGGTGTGCAAGGCCACTTTTGGAGATCTACATGGGTAAGTAAGATAATTGATCTGCTAGTGTATGTGTGTGCATGGTCTAGGTTTGTAGGTGTGTAGAACCAGATTGATTTACAGGTGTGCAAGATCAGGGAGGATAACAACACAACAAGGAGCAGTATCAGGCAGGATCTACTTGGAGTACAGTGTGTACTCAGTTATAGAGCAAGAGAGGAAGGCAAGGCAATTCCTTCCATAAGTAAGATCATTTGGGTTATAGGTTGTTGCAGTTTAGGGGATATCTACTTGAAGTAATATTGTGTACTTGGAGTGTGTAGAGCACTTGTGGAGTGCGTGGAGCACTGGTGTACTAGTAGTAGTGGATACTGATTGGTTGGAGGTGAACAACAACTCTGTGTTTGAGTTGTGTGTTGGGACCGTAAGAGAGAGAGATTTGAGGAGAGAATTACTGTTCACTTGAGGTGTGGGAAGCCTTTGAGAGGTGGTGAAGAAGAAGTGGCATCTTCTTTATTGTATTCTTTTTTGTATGAGTATTAATAAAAGTTGTGTATTGTCTCTCATATTCTATGTTATTTCTGGTTTCTAGTTACTTGTTACTTCTGGTTAATTTTGCATCTTAAGTTACTTGTATATGGTAATAAATTGTGTGCTTCCATGGGTTCCTAACAGTTAGTATCAGAGGTTGTTGGCTCATAGCTTGATACCACTAACAGTTGGTATCAGAGCTAAGGTTGTAGGGAGCAAGTTTTGTGTTTGGTTACAGGGCACTCTCAAGGGTTTCTGATTGAGTGGGAGTAGAGCAACGATAAAAGAAAGTAAGCTACGAATGGAGAAACTGAATAGCATGAATGGTCACTTACAGTTTGATGGAAAGAAAGAGCAGGTAAAGAAAGATTGTTGGCTACATTAGCAGATCATCATGAAGAAGCAAATGTTGTAGGTGTTGTTGCATAGGATGCTTTGGATAAAGTTGAATCTTGGTTAATAGATTATGTTGCCTCTTTTCATGTAGCCCCAAGTAGAGGGTTTAGTGAGCCTTGTCATAGTATTGGCAAAGGGGAAGTGTTGCTAAAATTGTAGGCGGCCAACACATGGGTGTTGAAGAAGGTCATGCAGGTCCTAGTCTTGGAGATGCGGCTAATTGCTTCAGGAAATTTGGGTGATAAGAGATGCACAAGAACTCTCACAGTGGATGCACTTGAATTAGTGGGTGGTAAGAAAGTAGGTATCCTTTATCTATCTACTTATATTACTGATTCTTCTTTTGTTGTGAAGATGTGGCTTTGTAGGCTTGGTCACATGAGCAAGAAGGAGATGCATGTTCTTAAGCGGAAGACAGATGTGTTTGATAAACTTAAGAACATGAAAGCCTTGGTGTTCTTGGAGGAGATGATGGATAGAGACCAGTGGATGGGGCTGGATACTTTTGAGCAGGGTATTTTAGACATGGGTTTTGATTCAAAGGAGCTCGCAGGTAAAAAGTCATCACTCACAGGCGAACACAGTTACCAGCGTCGATCAAGGGGAACTGGTATCGAACAGACAGGTGCCGATGTCGGTCATGTGCAGACCAGAGCCAATGGTGTTAGGTAGGGTAAGACTAACGTCGGTCAGGAAGATCAATGTCGGTGATAGTAAGACTGATGTCAGTTAGGAGGACCAATGTCAGTAGTAGGTAGACACCGACATCGGTGGGGTTGGTAGTTAGGACAGTTGCATGAGAACCGATGTTGGTCGAATGCAGATTGTGTGGTGACCAAGGTCAGTCACTGTAACAGATTTTGGGCAGATAGCAAGCTATCAAGGAGTCTCAAATGCCCACGGGGAGGAATGAAAGTGTAAGTAAGCCTCAAATTCATTGTTCCTCTTCTTTATACTAGTTGCTGACTGTAGAGCAGGAAGGATCCAGGAAACAGTGGGAGCATGGCATGAACAGGATGTAGGACCAAACGGGATATTTGGTAGGGTTGCCAGCTAGTATGAAAGCACTGAGATGAATGGATACCTTGGTTAAAGAATAGAGAGAATGGACACGTGAGATAGAAGGCCAGGTCATATGGTCTTGAGGAAGCTGAAGGACAGTGGTACAGGTTTTGATAGGTGGATGACAAAGCAGGGCTTTAGTCAATGTCAGTGTAACCATTGTGTTTATCTTACTAGGCGGATGATGATAGATACATTATCCTATTACTGTATGTGGATGGTATGCTAGCTAGCAGGTTTGTACATATAGGGTTTTTTTGAGCTAAGGATAAGCTTAGTTCAGTGGTTTGCCATGAAGGATTTGGGAGCAATGAAATTCTTTGGCATGAGAGACATGGAAGATCACAGGTTGATTTTTTCTCTAGTGGGAGCTGATGTGAAGACGGTGTTGGCAAGGTTCATTACATAAGATGCAGACCCAGAGCACACCAAGGGCTGGACAGTTTAGTGTTTGAAATCACATGAGGTCTGGTATAGACCTGAGTTTTCCCAAGCAGTGGGAGCTGTCAGAAAGTTTGTAGTCAATCTGGGAAGGAAGCACTGGAGGGCAGTTCAATGGATTCTCAGGTGTCTGAGATGGACCAACAGCAGGGATTCATGCTATGCAAGGTTAAGTACTTAGGATGTGGCAGGTTACTTGGATGATAGGAGGTGCACCATGGGATGTGTGGTGGTTGGTCTTCAAGATTGATCTTGAAGAGGAATACAAGCTAGGAAATAGATTAGATGAGGTATAGGTATAGGTACAAGTGTAGCTATTTATCTCCAAGTGGGAGATTGTTAGGTTATGGAGCTAAAAGCTTCACTGATGTAGACATGGAGGAGGTTGCTAAAGTGTCACAGACACTGGCGTCGATCAGGCCAATCGATGTCGGTAGGATTAGATAGGAAGAGCAACCGATGTTGGTCAGAGATCGGCTGGCGTTGGTCACTTCCAAGCAGATAGGGACTGATGTCAGTCACCTGTGTGGTTTAGAACTATGAGTGTTATGGACAGTTTGTTAACGAACTGAGTGTTTGCATGATGAGAGCCAATTTTAGACTCAAAGCTATGGATCTAATTATTGTAATTAGGTGTCTAATTATTGTTTGCATGAGATCTATTTAAGAGACTCATAGGCTATATTTGAAAGTATTCTAGTTTGAGTTGAGCAAAGTTATCTCCTTCTGTGTGTGAAGTGAGCAAGGGTGTTCCTCCTAGTTCCATAGTAGTGCCAACTGTGGGTGCTAGTTTTGGAGAATTAGAAGGGTTCTTTAGGTGTGTAGATCTTGGTCAGCAGGTGTTGCAAGGCCACTTTTGGAGATCTACATGGGTAAGTAAGATCATTGATCTGCAGGTGTATGTGTGTGCATGGTCTAGGTTTGCAGGTGTGCAAGATCAGGGAGGATAGCAATACAATAGGGAGCAGTATCAGGCAAGATTTACTTGGAGTACAGTGTGTACTCGGTTATAGAGCAAGAGAGGAAGGCAAGGCAGTTCCTTCCATAAGTAAGATCATTTGGGTTGTAGGTTGTTGCAATTCAGGGGAGATCTACTTGAAGTATGATTGTGTACTTGGAGTGTGTGGAGCACTTGTGGAGTGCGTGGAGCACTGGTGTACTGGTAGTAGTGGATACTGACTGGTTGGAGGTGAACACCAACTCTGTGTTTGAGTTGTGTGTTGGGACCGTAAGAGAGAGAGCTTTGAGGAGAGAATTAATGTTCACTTGAGGTGTGGGAAGCCTCTGAGAGGTGGTGAAGAAGAAGTGGCATCTTCTTTATTGTATTCTTTTCTATATGAGTATTAATACAAGTTGTGTATTGTCTCTCATATTCTATGTTGTTTTTGGTTTCTAGTTACTTGTTACTTCTGGTTAATTCCGCATCTTAAGTTGCTTGTATATGGTAATCAACTGTGTGCTTCCACGGGTTCCTAACATTATCACATGTTTTTGAGAATAAAGTGAGTTTAATAAGTTGAAGGTGATAATGAAATAATGAAATAATTCATTAAATCAATTTAAATGGTCTAATACTACCGTACACACCTACATGTGTCATCTTTTAGACAAGAAAACATAGTCATTATTGACTACCAACTAAACATGTCTAAATGGAAGGTCTACCTTGAATAATATAATATAGGATTGAAGGATGAATATGTTTATATTATCTCAATAAAAATAATGACCACATAATTATTCTCAAGACAATGGAAAATTAGGCCTAAGATGGTTTTCATGAAACCTACAGTAAGCATACAGTCTATCAATCAAGTCTAGTTGAATAGAGAAAGAGGTTCAAGATATAACATGCATGATGGGGAGTTTATAAGCATTATTAATGCATTAAATATGATTATGTACATATCATAATAGAATATTAGGTAATAAAATAGAGAATGAAATACATCCTCAAGGTGCACTTGTAGGCAACACTCAAAAATCTTGCACAGTGAGTATTCAAGAAGGCTGTCTTAGATTTTGAGATATTTGGAGATGATAAAGACATCATCAACCTTAGAATTAGGTAAAAACACCATTATAACTTGATAAAGAATAATATGGGCTTGTTTTTCCTAAGGTAATAGAAGAAGTGCCCTCTATTATATCTCAGATAGAGGGCACTCTTAGACTAGTGAAACCTTGTAGGTTTAGTGAGCTTTGATGAGATAGTGGTTGAAGACTAGAGGAACCTTGTAGGAGATTTTAGAGAGTTTTGTTAAGCATGAACAATGCTATGCCTTTAACCATTGGCATGTCTATGGATATCTGCAAATAAATTGTGTCTTACATAACCTTTTTACATATTATTTTACATTTCTCTATGCATTTATATGAGTAGTAGGTTGGCCTATGGGTGGCACATGACCTTGTTAGATTATATATAAGAGGTAGGGTTATTTATTCATCATCATATTTGAGTATTTATTCTTATTTCAAGTATGTGTGAGGTTTCCCCCTCGAAGTGGTTTATATATTATTCATAATTTATATTATATTTCCATATAATTATAATATATTTCTATATTTATACTTATTTGGTGAATTGAAATCATTCTAAGTGGTGTCAGAGCATCGATTTGGGCCATAATTAGGCCAAAACCCTATATCTTTAAATTTAGATATATCTCACAAATGGTTATGAATTTATTTTCAATTATTTTACTAGAGTTGGTAAATCATTCAATTAAGTTTCCATTAAAATTTTAGTTCATTTGGATGTATTTTTCAAAAGTTATTTCTATTTTAAGGTTTTTAATAAACTCACTCCATAACTCATAATTTGTAGAATTTTAAAAATTTATTTACATTTTGGAAACATTTAAAAAAATTAGTTTGGGTCTATTATTTGATATTTGTGATTTGAGGTCAAAATTTTAAAAAAAAATTCATGGTCAAAGTTGGGTCAATGGGGCAAAATAAGGTTCACCATCAAGCCTTTGTATGGCTGGTCATAACACCCATGGATGGGGGAAAGGGAAAGACACCCATAAAAAAACTTTAGCAGATGACATGGAGTCTGAATCATCTGATATGATTTCTCAAATTTAGTCAAATCTACATGGCCTAATGCATAAGGATGCACAAGTCTAAACTCAAATATCAGCAATGCAAAGGGAGCTTAATGGCATGAATAATTAGCTATAATAGATCATGACACAATTAGCTCCCATACCCCCTCCATATTTTCCTTATAGTCTTCCTCCTCTCAATACTAACACCACTAATATGGGGTAAACCTAATGTTGCAAAAGGTAGACTTATGCAAGTTTGATGGTAAGGATCCACTCACTTGGATCACTCAAATTGAAAATCTATTTGATCTAAACCAAACTCCTAGATCTCAAAATGTGGTTGTGGCATCTCTATATCTAGAACTTGAGCCATTCATTTTGTATCATTGGTTTTATGCTCAAAAGAAGAAGACTAGTGCTCCTATTACATTGTCAATATTCTCTAATAAATTGATGTCTCACTATCAAGATAATGTTGCTAAAAATTACTTTAACCAATTAGCCAAAATATGACAAATAGGAATAGTGAAGGATTATATTTATCAATTTTAAAATGTATCCTTATGTGTTGAGGATATCACCGAAGTAAATTTGACTGACCTTTTTCTAGGTGGACTAAAAGATAGTATTTAATTGGAGTTTCATAGTTTAACCTAGAACTGTATCTAAAGCTATACCAAGGGCATGTTTGGTAGAAGAAAAAGAGATGATCCAACATCATCCTTTCACTACTAGTTGGGAATGCAAATTCCCCACTCCATCATGGCCTCAACCTATCATATTGACACCACAATAAATTGAGGAGAAGCATGCCAAAGGGTTGTGTTATGGTTGTGAAAACAAATGGAGTAAAGTTCATTGATGTGCTGAAAATAAGTTATTTTACATTAAAGGGGATGATGAGGATAAAGAAGATGAGGAGGCATCTAGTGAGGGTTTTGAAGGACCCAAGGATGAAGCTATAGATTATCAACCTACTATCTCCTACCATGACCTTATAGGTATTTCTACTCCTTAGAATCTTAAGGTGGTGGGTTTCATTAAGAAACAAAAGGTCACAGTGTTGATTAAATCAGGTAATACACACAATTTCACCAATAGCAAATTGGATACTTATTTGAAATATTTCATCTACCCAACCCCAAAATTTCAAGTCATGATTACAGATGGTGGTATAATTAATTGTTCTAGAAAATGACACAATATTAAGTTAGCAATGGGGGAGTATTTGCTAGATTCTCCTATGTTTTTTATTCTTATGGGTGGGATTGACATTATTTTGGGAGTATAATGTGTCACCATATTGGGTAATATTTAGATAAATTTTCATGAACTATTCATGCATTTTTATTTTGAAGGCAAACTAGTGGAACTATGGGGATTAAGATTTAAATCTCCACAATGGTTAGTTAACATTAGATAACCAAGATGCTAAAAAAAGGTGCTGAAGGATTTATGGTGCACTTGTTTTCCATTGATGTTTAAAAAACTAAGGAGTCTACCCATCCTAAGTTACAAGAAATATTAGATGAGCATTCAGTTGTTTTTGGACCCATGCTAAAAGGTCTTCCTCCTATCCATACTCATGATCATGCCATCAGACTCATTCTTGGAAGTATACCACCCAACATCAGACCATACAGATATCCTTATGCCTAGAAGAGTGAAATTGAAAAAATGGTACAAGATTTTTTGGAGGCAGGAAACATTTTTCATAGCCAAAGTAAATATTCTTATCTATTAATCATGATTTAAAAGAAAGATGAAACTTGGAAGATGTGCCCAAATTATACAGAGCTCAACAAGTTCACTATCAAAGATAAGTTTCATATTCCTGTAATTGATGATTTTTTAGATGAATCACATGGTGTTGTTTATTTTAAAAAATTAGATCTTTGATTTGGGTATCATCAAATTTGGATCCATGATGAGGACATTCCTAAAATAAACTTTCATATTCATGAAGACAATTATGAAGTTTTGGTCTCACCAATGCACCATTCACCTTTTAGAGTTTGATGAATATAGTTCTTAGGCCATTTTAGAGAAATGTTTTACTTATGTTTTTGATGAGATCCTTATTTATAGAAAAAATCAATAAGACCACTTGCATAATGTGAAACAGGTACTCTCAGTTCTTGAGCAATATTAGCTGTATGCTAAACTATCCAAATGTGATTTTGGAGTTTGGGAAGTAAAACATTTGGGTCATATTGTATCACATGAAGGAGTAAAATTTAATCCTAAAAAAATCCAAGTCATCATGGAGTGGTATATTGCCAAGACACTTAAGCAACTAAGGGGATATTTGGGGCTAACTAGTTATTATCATAGGTTTGTCAAACATTATGGTAGTATTACATCACTACTCACTTCCTTATTGAAGAAAAAATCTTTCTAGTGAATTGATATAACTACCAAAGCATTTGAACACCTGAAAATGGATTTTTCCACCACCTCGGTATTTGCTAATATAATTTTTTAAAAACTTTTGTGGTTGAATGTGATGCATCTAGATATGGTATGGGTGTAGTAATCATGCAAGAGGGTAGGCCCATTGAATTTGAAAGACATCAATTGAAGATTAAAAATCAGCTCAAACCCATCTATGAGAAAGAGATGATGGATATTCTACATGAATTCAAATAATGAAGACCTTATCTATTGGGTCATCACTTTTAGGTAAAGACTGATCATGATAGACTTAAATATTTTTTGGAATAGCGGTTATCCTCTAAAGAAAAACAAAAATGGGTGATGAAAATGTTATGTTTTGATTTTGAAATAGTCTACAAGAAAGGAATAGAAAATTTTATGGTTGATGCAATATCTAGGTGAGATGGACTAGTTGAGGCATTGTTATGGGCCATGACCATTTGGCAGGTATACTAGATCAAGGAAGCAAGGGCAGAATAGGAGAATGAAAATACTACCCATGCATTAATTAAAAATTTTTCATAGGGTTTAGATGGGATTGAAAAGTTTACATGGAAGGGGAATGCATTATGGTATAAAGATAAATTATATCTATGTTAGAATTCTCTTCTCAAATAGAAAATCCTTCAAGAACTTCATGCGTCCCCACTTGGTGGTCACTCAGGGTTTTTGAAAACCTATCATAGAGTCAAGAAGGATTTTTTTTGGAAAGAATCAAGGGGAATGCACATAAATATGTGTCTTATTTTATGGTATATTAGGAAAATAAAGATGAAACCATTGAAACCCCAAGTCTTTTACAACCCTTATCCATCCCTAGTCAATGATGGGAAGATATATCTATGGATTTCATTACTGGGTTACCACAATCTAAAGGTTAAAATGTTATCATGGTTGTTATGGATAGACTCACAAAGTATGATAATTTTTTTAATTTATCTCAACCATTGGTATCTAGTATAATAAATTTTTCCTTCCTCAATATAGTTCAGAAATTGCATGGTACTCCCAAAGTTATTGTTAGTGATCAAGATCCCATATTCACTAGTAATTTTTGGACATAATTATTTTCATGTTTGGGAACCAAATTGGCTAAAATATCATCTTATCATCCTCAATATAATGGAAAAATTAAGGTAGTCAAAAATTCATTGGAAGGGTACCTTCATTGCTTTGTGTCAGATAAATAAGATAAGTGGGTTTAATGGCTACCATTAGCTGAATCATGGTATAAAAATTTAGTGCATAGTTCATATATAATGTCTCATTTTATGTAATTATATGGATACCATCCTACATCCCTCACTTAATCCTTGATATCCCACTCAAATATATGTGCAATAGAGGAACACCTTCAACATCAACAATAAGTTCTTGCTAGTTTGCATGAAAATCTAGCGTTGGCCTAGATTCACATGAAGTAACATGCATATCAACATAAGAGTGAGAGGAATTTTGAAATTGGTGATTGGGTCTTTGTTTACTTATAGACATATAATCAAATGTCATTAAAGTAATATAAAATTTTTATTAATCTATGTCCCAAGTATTATGGCCCTTATTAGATCTTGCATAAAATTGGTAGTGTGGCCTACAAGTTGGAATTTTCTCCATCCACTCACATTCATCTAGTATTTCATGTATCTTTCCTTAAAAAGGTTAATTGGTAGAGAGTTACCACTCAAATTGAGTTACTAGAATTAGATGAGGAAGGGATGGTTATTCTTGATCCTGAGTGGTCCTTCAAATGTGCATTAACTAGCTATGGTTCAGATTGATTATTGAGTATCTGATCAAATGGAAGAATATTCCTTCTAAAGATGTTACCTGAGAGGATGAATCATTAATGCAATAACATCTAAGATTGTTTCAACATTGAGGACAATGTTATTTTGAAGGGGAGGGGCATGATACACCCTTAACTGTTGGTGTGTCTAGGGATATGTATAGCCAACTTATGGCTTGCATAACCCTTTTACATATTATTTTAAATTTATATATGAATTCATATGATTATTAAGTCAGCCTATATGTGGCACATGGAATTTTAAGACTATATATAGGAGGTAGGGTTAGTTATTCATCATCATATTTGAGTATTCATTCTTATTATAAGAATTTGGGAGGTTGCCCCCTCAAAATGGCTTATATATTATTCATAATTTATTTTATATTTCCATATAATTTTGATATATTGTTGTATTTATGCTTATTTTATGAATTAATATCATTCCAAACAAACATAGGGAGGCTCTCAAAAACATGACCAACCACTTAGAGGTGGTGGTAAAGAGTGAAACACAGATTGAACCTATTTGGCTTAGTCTAGGTCTAATGCCTAAAAGGGGTATAGCCTCATTTATATCATTAGATGAGTATTTTATAATGTTAAGACACCTTCATGGGGAGATATGAGACTATATATAACTTTTGGTGTGCAGGGGAGTTCATAGGGGAGCCATTTCTTGGCTCAAAGAGATTATAGGGTGTGTAAAATGCATGAAAACACTCAAGAGGGAAACTTTGGGAGCTCATATGTGTATGTAGACATAACATGGGAGCCTAAGGAGTTTGGAGATGTTGATAAGGGTACTTGGCAAGGATTTAGTGGCATTTTTTATAGGATTGAATGTTATGATTATATGAACAATCCTTAAGAGCTAAAACATCTCAAAACCCTCCAAAACTCTTGGTAATAACCCGATGAGGAAAATGAAGAAGGAATGGCATATAAAAGGGATATTTTGACTAGGAAATGAATTTTATCATGGAGATTAATCCTTGTATCTCCTTCCCACCAAGTTTAATTGTACCCTATTTGTATGGATAGGGTGTTAGAGGGATTTTATTGATAGATTAATGTATTGTGTAGGTTTAAGGGAGTTTTAAGAGGTGTAGATAATTTTAGAAGATATATTGGGACTTGAGCTAACCTATAATTTTAATTTCTTGCATAAAAAAATCTCACAAGTGCCTCTACTAACACATTCATCTCAACAAGTCTAAATTGACATAGTGAACATGGAATGACCACCAAGGGAAAAGGTGAAGACTCCAAGTGGGAAGATTTTTAAGGTATGATTGATGAATATAATGGAATGAGGGATTTTTAAAAGTGTCATACACTCCCTTGTATTGATTGGTTTTTAAAAATGAAGACATCTTTGATGCCAAGTGTGAGGGGTGAGTGAAAGATGAGTGATTGTGACTATAGGCAGTGATAACTCATGCCCAAAAGAATGTAAATGACTAGGGAAATAGCCAATGCATGTTGGGGATTATTTATAAACCCTACCTCTTAGTTCAATAATATCATCTATCCTTAGTCTATTGTGGAGCATTCTAAGAAAGTCAAATGATGAAGGCGGTTTCTAAGAAAGTAAATGAAGAATCTTATACCACATTTCAAGAGTTTTATGCTTTAAGGGACATTTGTCCAAGTATACCTTGCATGGTCTATCTAATACTTAATCCTCTTGTATATGTAACTCCTATTCTTAGCTTGGCAAATGGCTTTGTGAATCTTGGACTTCATTCTCCTCTCTCCTCTCTCACATTCTATAAGTATTAGCCATTTTGGCTCTTGTAGACTAATTACACTCAATGTATGAAAAAGTCCTATTGCATTGATGTTTTACTTTGAATTTAAAAAATAAATTAAAATATAGTTTTGAGTTCATGAACATTTTTTAAGTGTGCAAAGTGATGTATGGTGATGTGAAGTGATAATATTCTATCCTTAATTCTCCTTATCCTCTCATGTTTATGAAAGAATTACTATTCGAATAGGTCATATAGAGTGTATCTAGTGTGTTAGGATATTTTAAAGTGTAAAAATGTTATTAGAGTGTGTAATTTAGCCTATGGTTCACTTACCTCATGTTGCCTCATCCATATCACCTCTATATTGAAACACTTATGTTATAATCTCTTAGGATTTTGAAGTTGGTTTGTAGGTATTTTTTCTTTGTGAGATAAGTATGAAGGTCTTGGGTAAATAAATATAGTGTATCAACACCTTAGAGTAGTTTCATTTCATGAAAACTTCTATCTCTTTTCCCATAAGAAATCAATTAAGTAGGTGATAAGCACTTCAAGGCAAATTTAGGGAGCACCTAGAGGTCTAATTATACCATAGGTAAACCCACATACCTAGAAGTATTAACATGTTTCCAAAATCTAGTGGAGGCTTGAAATACCTCCTCTTGGGTGCAAGATTTGGTGACAAAAATTCTAGCATGCCTGGTGGGACAAAGGTCCAAGAGAGTGGAAATATTGTTGGTGTGTCTTTCCTCTAATAATATTTTAGAAGCAAATAAAGATAACACCAATGGTGAATATAAATGAAATATTCTAGTTGTAAGTAACCCAGGTATCTCTTGTTAAAGGTTTTGATCAGTTATTATGTTTTCTTTGACCTATGAGGATGATATGAATAGCTATGGTGAATATACCTAATATGAACCTCCCTATTAGCCTTGATACGAACCATGTTATATCCCTAAATAGTCTTATCACAATGTCTACCAATCCTATGAGTCATGGAAAACATATGGTCCTCCATTTCCCTCTCTATAGGGACATCATGATGTCGGACAACCCTATAAGGAAAGCTATCAAGAAGCCCATCAAGAAATGCCTTCTTTTCAATCTGAATATGATCCTTACCAATCATACCATGAAGCCTATCAACCTCAAGAGGATTCCTATGAGTCTTCTCATGATGAATCAGATAATTACATTTATTGTACACAAATATACTATAAGAAAACGTATGTAATCTTAAAAACTTAAATCCAACAACATAGAGCTAGCCTTAATCCCCATCATTACCCTCCTCCTCCATCAGCCCCATCTCACATCAAATCCTTATTAACACTCATACTAGAGTTGATAGATAATGAATATAATATGGGAACATAGGATAATGAGTT
Source organism: Torreya grandis (assembly GCA_037957365.1). Classification (NCBI taxonomy): domain Eukaryota; kingdom Viridiplantae; phylum Streptophyta; class Pinopsida; order Cupressales; family Taxaceae; genus Torreya; species Torreya grandis. The sequence continues at coordinate 10,732,148 of JARHVA010000019.1, read as the reverse complement.
TGATGTGATCCCTAACCATTTGATGGAATAGTTAAGAGGTATTGCCTAAAGTTGTATGCATGTGTTGAGGATGGTTGAAAAAGAAGATGAAACTCAATGGGAGATCCAAGAGTAACTAGACTTGGCAAAGAAGTGTCTTCAATTCTCAATAGATAAGATAAGGATGTGTGAGGATTAAGATAATAAGAATGAACATGTTGCCATTGAATATCCTCAAAGAGGTTATTGGTAAGGAGAAACTTTTGTTGATGTAGGTGTTTTTCCTTTTAGCAAAACCAAATTATCACTTCCTAATGAGCTTACTAGTGTTATCTTTCATAAATCCATTCAAAATCCCTCTAATTCACCTCATTCCTCACATAAAACTCATGAGACTATCCATCAACCTCCCATATCATCCCTTCTTAAAAAGGAGACCATTTTGAGGGAAGCATGTGAAGAAGAATAAGCCCCAGCTATAACTGATCAAGAAGATGTCATGAGTAGCTATAAAGAAGAAATCATCATAGGGACTCCCCTTGGTGAAAAAAAATGTAACTCTACCTTATTGAATGAGGAAAATACATTGAAGATCCTATTTTAGATATCCCTACGAAATTTGATGAAAACATGAAGGAATAGGTGCTTGACAAGGACCCTATATCTATTGTCTATGATGAAATAGCTCTTGAGCATAAGAGTCATGAAGATGAAGACCTATGGTAGAATTTTAATGACATAAACCAAGAATTTGAACATATATATGATTCAAATTATTTTCCTAAGGATTATACACCTGATCATGAGGTTGTTAATGATCATCTCAAGCATGAAGCTGAGTGTGCTATCAATAATAAAGGTGAAATTCAAGTTATTCCTCAAGAAGTTGCAATATTAAAAGAGTCTCATTAGACCATGGTATAAAATGTAGTCCTTGAAGAGTAATACATACCTAAACAAAATTTTTAACCACCCTCATATGCATTAGAGCATAAAGAAGATCAACTTGACGACCTCATACATCAAGAAGATGAAGTTGAAGAGGTAGTGGTTCTAAATAATAAGGAGAGTAAAGATGATTGGAAGCTAAAAATAAAGATTTTACAAGAGATTGAATATCTTTACCAAGTTGAAGATAAAGTACATGAGAATGTGGAGAAATAATTTTCTATAGAGGATAATGACCAAGATTGGATGGACTATGTAGAGCTCCTTGATGAGCTTGAAGAACTTGCAACTGAGAGGAAAAATAATCTTATTGAGAGCACCATGGAAAATAAGAAAGTATGTCTTATTGAAACTCCATTAGAGGTTGTATCTTATGAGGAATATGATAAATTTGAGGATTTTTGGATGCAAGAAGAGTTTATTTTCATATCTGACCTAGTTGTAGCTGCTTTGTTTTCATTGAACATCATGCTAATGAGGTTGGTAAATACTATGAATAAGATGGAGGCATCAATGCCAAAGATAAAAAATAAACATGCCTCATTAATTACTTCATTTCATGGATTAAGAGAGATTTAAAACTTCCCCTTTGATCTAGGAGGGAGTTTTTATTTTAGGTTAGTTAGTTTGGTTTGTGTGTGTGTTCTATAAGTGCTCATGAGGCACAAGTGTGTGGTTTCTTATCTTGTGTATTTTATATTATTGGTTTTATATTGTTTGGTATATTTTAAAATGAAATTTTAGTGTCATACATATGCATATGTGACTCCATATCCCAATGGATAGGAAAAGGTTATTGGTCTTAGGCATAACAAGCATACCACCCCTAAAAATTGACAAGAATGTTGACTATTTTGACCATAAGTTAAAATAGGTTAAATCCCTAGAATAAAAAAATTGTATAGGGGTATATTATAATTTCATAGGGTGTGTAATTTTCCTTTTTATGTGATTTAATGTGCTATTAGTCTTGGTCATGGTCACTTTTGGTCATATGTCATTTTTAGTCACATAAGGTCATATTTAGGCTATTTATGAAGGCGTTATAGTTTTCCAAGTAAGAAAAGTGTTCAAAACTATATATAAAATTCCAATAATTCATATTAATTTTTTGGAATTTTAGTCCCATTTGAAATGTGTAGGTTCCCAACTGAAATCAAGAAAATAGTGAGAAATGAAGGAGTTTTGGAAGTTATACAACCTATAGAGGAGAATGACACATGGGAAAAGATTTTAAGATGAATATTAAAATTAAATAACTTAATATAAATTATTAATATCATTTTTAATTTAAAAAAATGGATAAAAACTATTTTGCTCCCCCATTGCTGCACTAGACATATAAAATTGGTCAATAGGTTTCTTCTTGGTACAACCATTAGGAGAGGTTTTCAGTCAAATGATATTATGGGGTGATATTAAAATTATTACACTTAAATTTCATGGTAGGATTTATATTGTTGGTCACTTTTACTTTATGAACCATGCTTATGAAGTTGACTATCTATTTTTACATGTTATTTCCCGCACCATGTAGGTTTTCCTATTGTATGATAAATTCCATATAATCCAATTGGTGAAATTGATTTTAGAGGACATGGAAATATTTAAATCATGGTTTCCATATTTGGTTTCATTTTTTGAGTTTATTTAATAATTCAAACATCTCAAAGTTGTAGTTAAGGGCACCTTGCTATGTTGAAGACAAGTTTTCACCATTTACATAGTTTTCATGTCATTGTGGTGGATCCAAAGAATGGTGATTTTTTATATCTCATGTTATCATGTCTTGGAATCCACCTCTCCTTCCAAACTTAGTCTCAAAGTACATCATCAATAGAGTTATATTCAACCTCCAACATAGTTAGACTTTCTTGCATGACTGTCATACACAATCAACTAAATGAGGTGTTTTAAAGTATTAAGAATGTTCATATAGAGGTAACGAAGCATATTTTTTAACACAGAAAATAAAGATAAGACACTCCAATGATATGTGATAGCATGTGGCAACTTATTCTTTTCTACACATAGTCCTCTACCATTAATGAACACATATAGGTGCCTTATAACACAATAGTCATGTTGAATGGAGGCATTGTATTTGGTTTTGAGTTACTTAAGTTTTTAAAGGATACATGTGAGAATTATTAGAGGATATAAAAATTGTTGGATGGATATACACCATTCATATTGTTTATATTCCAACCTTCTGCCTTGTCTGCTACTATTAATGCATCTATAGGTGTTTCACAAGAGAATGAACATGTTATAAGGAATAATTTAATTAGTTTGAATTTTTTAAAGGTTTAAAGGATCCATTAAATACCTTTAAAATTTTTAATATTGGTGGTAGTACCATACAACATGCACTTGATCCATACATCTATCCATTGCCCTATGAACTGAGAAGTACACCTACATGTGGCACTGACAGAGACTTGAAAGTGTGCATAAAAGTATTTAGACATATTTGAAACTTCCCTTATGGTATTAAAGTGCCAAGGATACAATAAAAATAAAAAATGAGTTCATGGGGTGAAAGGTAGATTTAAGGGTCATATACATTTGTAGAGATGAGTTTAAGAGACCAGTTACCTTAAAATCTCCAAATAGAGTCCCTATAGTATTTTTGATTTTTTCATGATAGATTACCTTAAGATCTTGACTAGTCAAAATGTTTCTATGATGGAGCCTTATAATATGGTTAATTATTTTAATGAAAATTTTGATTATTTGATCATATGAAAAGGTGTTAGTAGGTCTCCATGTTTAGTGTTATTTCATTATAGAATGCCATTGTTCTCTACAGTGGTTGAACTTAAATAACCTTAAAAATTATGAGACAAAGTGAATGCATATTATGAATAAAAATTAATCATTTTTCATATATTTGGTACTAAAAGGACATCAAAATAATTTAAAGTACAAGGTTTTGAATTCAAGACTCATCTACAGGCACACCTTTATCCTCAAAAGTGCCACCTATAGTCAACTATCATATGGCAATATATGTTGAATACAATAGTAAGTGTATTGGTATATTTTCAAGAATGACATGAGTATTATTCACTCATTCAATGATACTAAGATATTTAAATGGATATTAGACATGAAAAATACTATGCACTGAAACCTATAGGTGTAATTTTACCTCAAAGGGTAACCTACAGTCATGATAGGATAACAATGTATAAACATATGGCATGTTAGTAATATCATAGGTTTTTAATAAAAAATTGAGTTAAATGAGTTTTAGGTTTAAATTAAACAATTGAATAAGGCCTTAAATTAATTTATAGGGTTTAATAGTATCGTACACACCTACAGGTGTCATCTTATAGACAAGAAAACATAGTCACTATTGACTACCAACTAAACCATCTAAATGGAAGGTCTACCTTGAAGAAAATAGCATAGGATTGAAGGATGAATATTTTTTGAGTCTCTAAAAAAAAAATTATCACCTCATGATTCTAAATATAATTGAAAACTGAGCCAAATATGGTTTTCATGAAACCTACAATAAGCATATAGTTTGTTAGTTAAGTCCAGTTAAATAAAGAGATAGGTTTAAAAGATAACATGTATGGTGGGGAGTTTTTAAGCATTTGAATTCGTTTAATATGATGATTTAAATATCATAAGATACATTAATATAATAAAATAGACCATTCAAATAATCCTTAAGGTGCACTTTTAGGCAACACTCATAAATCTTGCATAATGAGTATTCAAGAAGGCTACCTTAGGTTTTTAGATATTTGGAGATGATAAAGAAATTATAAACCTTATAATCAAGTAAAAAAAACCCTCATAACTTGATAAAGCCTCCTATGGACTTGTTTTTCCTAAGGCAATATGGGAAGTTCCCTCTATTCTATCTTAGATAGAGGGCACTCCCAGATTGGTGAAACCCTACAAGTTTAGTGAGCTTTGATGAGATAGTGGTTGAAGACTAGAAAAACCTCAAAAAAGAGTGTAGAGAGATGTGTTAAGCATTAAAAAACATAGGGTGTATCTAAAAACATGACCAACCACTCAGAGGTGGTGATAAATAGCAAAGCATAGACTAAACCTATTAGGCCTAGTCTAGGTTTAATGCCTAAAAGGGGTGTAGCCTCATTTCTATCATTAGATGAGCATTGTAGAATGTTGAAACACCTTCATGCGGAGATATGAGATTGTATAGAACATTTGTTATGTAGGTGGGTTCACATAGGATCCATTTATTGGCTCAAATAAATTATAGGGTGTATAAAATACATGAAAATACTCGAGAGGGTAACTTTTGGAGCTCATATGTGTATGGACACATAACATGGGAGCTTGAGGAGTTGGGAGATGTTGAGGAAGGTCCCTATGAAGGATTTAGTGGCATTTGTTAGAGGATTGAATGTAAAGATTGTATGAATAATACTTAAAATCCTAAACATCTCAAAACCCTCCAAAATCCTTGGTAATAACTTGATGAGGAAAATGAAGAAGGAATGGCATCTAGGAGGGCTAGTTTGACTAGGAAATGACTTTGAGCTTGTAGATTTCTCCCCAGATCTCCTTCCCACCAAATGGAGTTGTACCCTATTATTATGAACAAGGTGATATAGGGATTTTATTATTATATTTATGTATTATACAGGTTCAAAGGAGTTTAAAAAGGTGAAAATAATTTTTGGAGATATATTTGGACCTGATCTAACCTATCATATTCATTTATTGCATCAAAAAATCTCAAAAGTGCCTTTACTAACACCTTCATCTCAACCAATCTAAACTGACATAGTGAACAATGAATGCCCACCAAGTGAGAAGGTGAAGACTCCAAATGGGACGCTTTTCAAGGTCTACCCAATGAATCTAAGGGCATGAGAGCTTTCTAAAAGTGTCATAAACTCCCTTATATAGACTATTTTGGAAAAATGAAAACGTCTTTGATGCCAAGTGTGAAGGGTGATTGAAAGAGGAGTGATTGTGACTACATGCAATGATACCTCATGTCCAAAAGAATACTAGTGACTAGGGACATAACCAATGCATGTTGAGGATTGTTTATAACCCATCACTCTTAGTTCAATCATATCATCTATCCTTAGTCTATTGTGGATTATTCTAAGAAGGTCACATGATGAAGGCAATCTATAAGCAAGTAAGTGAAGAATCCTATGCCACATTTTAGGAGTTTCATGTTTTAAGGGACATTTGACCAAGTAGAAATTATGTGGTATGTATCATACTTCATCTTTTTGTATATATAACTCCTTTTATTATCTTGACAAGTGGATTTGTGACTCTTGGAATTCATTCTCCTCTCTCCTCTCTCCTCTCTCACATTCTATAAGTATTAGTGATTTTGGCTCTTGTTGACTAATTCCACTCTATGTATGGTGAAGCCCTATTGGATTGATGTTGTACTTTGAATTTTAAAAATAAATTCAAATCTGGTTTTGAGTTCATGAATGTTTATCTAAGTGTGCAAAGTAATGTATGATGATGTGAAGTGATAATATTCTATCCTTACTTCTTCTTATCCTCTCTTGTTTATGCAAGAGTTCCTATTCTAACAAGTCATATGGAGTGTATCTAGTGTGTTATTCTCCTTTAAAGTGTAATTTTTTTCTTAGAGTGTGAAATCTTCCCTCTGGTTCGCTTACCTTATGTTGCCTCATGCATATCACCTCTATATTGAAACACTTATGTTATAATCTCTTAGAATTTTGAAGCTGGTTTATAGGTCTTAGTTTTTTATGAAATAAGTATGATGGTCTTGTGGAAATCAATCTAGAATATCACCCCCTTAGAGTAGTTTCATTTCATGTAAAATTCTATCTCTTTTCCCATAAGTAATCATTTAAGTAGGTGATAAGCACTTCAAGGCAAATTCAGGGAGCTAACCTTTAAACCTAGAGGTCTACTTCTACAATAGGTAAACCTACATACCTAGAATAATTCCCATGTTGCCCAAATATGGAGGAGGGTTAAAATCCCTCCTCCAGGGTACAATATTTGGTGAGAATAGCTTGTTATCAAATAGATTTGACACCCATTCTTGATGTCATAGCTCATTGTGTAAAAATATAATGATACAATGAGATCACCACCAAACTTTAGGACCTTGGTGAATTTAGATGAACCTGTAAATAAGGTTGGCTTCCTTTCACTAAATTAGGTGCAACTGATAAATTACCAGCCAATGTAGAAATTTTGTTTCTTAGTGATCTTGCTCCTAAACTAGAGTCTAACTAGGGAAATGAGTTGAGAATGAAATTTGCAAAACTAAAAATGGTGATTACACCAAATATTGTATAGTGGATTTTAATTCTTGATTAAATTAACATAGTAGAATAATGAAAAAATTGAATTTTTTTATGAGTAAAAAATCATGCAAATGTGAAATCAAAGACAATATTTTGTATTTATCATACAAGGGTCAAGATTATTTATTTATTATCAAAAAATATTCTAAAAGGGTAGAAAATAACACAAATGAAATTTCATGATTTAAATAAGAATTAAAACATCCAAAAATATTTAAATAACCTTTCATACACAAAAAATTCTCATACAAGAAAGGGAAATTTTCAATTTGTTCTCATTCTCCAGGTTACAACATGTAGAAAAGTTATTCAAAATGTAGAATAATGTATCTAGAAGAAAAAAGATATATGGGATACACCATAATGCCCATATTTATACAAAAAAATTAATAAAAGAGATATAGTTAACAAAAACATCCAATGCCTAGTAGAAGAACATGCAAATCTGGAATGTCCATGCAAAAAGGGGCATGATCTTTAGCTGGTGGCATATTTGGTGAAGTGAAAAATTGTTTTAAAAGCTCATGCAAGAGCTAGGCATGATCTGAATTGATAAAGGTGTGGTGGAAACTTAATGCAATGCCTTTCTTCTTCTTCAGTTGACTTGCAATGGCTCTTCATGCAATGGGGGGTGTCAAAGTGAGACTCAATCTAAAAATAACTTAATTTACTTTTTTATAAAACCTCAATTTATAATTTTTAATTAGGACTTTTACAACTTTTAAGTCACATAATCATTGTCAAAAATGGAATTACATTTTACAATAAGTGATTTTACAACTTAAGCAGCTTAAAACTTGTCAAAATGGAAAGTGAAAATTACAAATGTCTCTTTCTCAAAAAGAGCTGTCAAAATGATAGTTGTAATTTACAAGTTATGTTTTTGAAACTTTATAATATTTTTAAAATGATAAAAATATAATACACAAAAATATTTTTTGATAGAAAGAATTAATCTATATCCAACACTTCTAAAACCTCTTGGTCCTTTTTCCCATGTGTTTTCTCAATGCATACATCAAAACCCTTGAAAATCTCCAAGATTCTATCTTCATCAAGACTGAAAGAGTAGAGGTTGCTTATCTTGCATTCTATTATTGTATCAAAGAGTTCCCTTCTTAAGGCTTTGCATGCTTGAGTCTCTTTACACATCTAATCTAATGTGATATGTTACTTGATGAAATGGTGGATAGAGCTCAAGGTGAAGGTTATATCTATGGTTGATTCTCTTTCGACCACCTGTTTGAATTTATCCTAAATGTCCTATACTAAGAGGACCTGATATTGATAATCTTTTGGTCAACATGACAATTTATTCAATAATTTTTCAATGTCAAATAACACATCAGTGGTCTTATCATATGCATCCTTAGCTTTATTAGCAACATCTATAAGTATCTTTATTCTGAATTGAGCTGCTCTATCTAAATCCTCTTGATCTCCATCATTTTTCAATATTTTTTCTGCAAGGAGGATGTCCATATCAATTGAGTCCATAACTATCAATTTTGGATAGAAAAGCTTAAATCTTTATACTTCTTTTTGATACTTATATATTTTTTCTCTTAGGGTGTCCCTTATCTCCCTTAGAGTTGTATAATGATACATTATTATATCAATCACTTTTTTGCATTTTGAGATTAGATCTTCTACCCATTCCTTAGTGGCCATTCCCATGCTGTCAATTTATGTCACTTTATCTAGTGTTGCCTGATCTATGATTTGAGTGATAGGTTATGATAGTTGACTAGTAGGTTTAATGAATTTATTCAATGTAGTCATTAGTTGTTTAACCTTTTTATTCATCTCATCCTTAGTAACCTTATCAATATCCATTTTATAAAAGAGGGAGTTAATGCTAGATTGAATGTCATGTTTCAACCCCTTCATCGTAGGACATCCAAGTTGAACTTTTGATACCTAGTAGTCCCCCACAACTAGACCTTCTTTATATTTTTTTGGTGGGGGGACTACAATCTCTACATAACTTTCTTCTATTTTATCATATAATATTTTTAAAATAGTCTGGGGAATTGTCTTGGATTTCTTTTGTGCATATGAGAGACCAAAATCTAATGTATTTAGGGACACTATTTTCTTGCATTTATTACCCACTATTTGTGCTAACTAACTAGGGGTAGCATCCTATTATGCTAACATTGTCACTTGATAATTTATAGTTGAAGATACTATACTAGTGGGCATAATGACAAGTGTTGTATCCTATACTGATATTTCCATTAATTGTTTGGAATATATCTTTACCACCTCTTCCCCATCTATGGGTTGAGGGTCTATATTTGTATTAGTATATTTCTCCTTATACATCTCCTTTGTATGGTTTGGGGTTAATATGGAAGTGGAAAATTTAGGGGTAGTGGAAATGGATGTGTCTATTAGGGGTGTGGGAGATGGAAGTGATATTAATGGAGGAGTAGACATAGGGATTTGGAATTGGGGAACCTACAAAAATGTAGAGTAAAAATTATTAAATGAGTCAATAAAATTGGTAGGGACACTTAGGGTTGGTAAAGTGGGAAAGATGAAGGGGGATGAAGGTGGAGAAGTAGTTATCCTAGGGGTTGCGATGGTCAACAAGATTGTAGTTAGATTGACTAAATATATAACTATATACTATTGGGAAGTGTTGGTGATTAATGGAATGGAAAGAATTTTAGATGAGATAGAGGGAATTATGGAAGGGGGAGTGAGATTGTGGAAGAGGGAAGTGGAATGGAAACTTGAGTATCCAATTGAGGGGAAACTTGTGTGTCCAGTTGACTTGATTGCACTGTTGGTAATGGACTTATTGTCATAGGTAAACTAGTGGGAATGGAGGGTGGAGTTACTTGAGAAGGAGGAGTGGAGACAAGAGGAGGATGTGTTGGAGCTATATGAATGATAGAGATAGGTGGGGGATATATAAAAAAGATAATATTTATAATTATAAATGAAATGGGGGTTGAAGCTAAAGGTGATTCAACTACAACTATGTCCTTAGATGAAATGATTATTAATTGATATGTTACTACTCAGATAATTAAAAATCCTTTTTTGGCCTTTTTTTTTTTATGAGAGCTTACTGGCCCATCTAGTTGTTTTATGAGCATTCCATTACTAAAACCTTCTATTAATGGTGGTACTCCTTTTTCCTTGAGCTCTAGTATTTTACCACTAATGCCTAATGCCTCTTTGGTAACTTAGACCCATTTAATTCTATTCCAATTGAGTGTTATATTTATTATGTGGGTGGTTCTATTTGTTAGAGAGAAATACTTAGGAATAAGCCACCTTACTACTGGAAGGGGTTGTAAGTATATCTTTTTATCATGGTAGACCTTGTCTATCAGGGACTCATCATCTAGCAAGTCCTCAGGGATTGGTGCCATGCTAAAAGCTTTGACTTGATCCAAGGTCATTCTAGAGTATTATTTTAGTCTTACTTCCTCCTCATCATCTAAGTCTTCCTAGTAGTCTTCAAAGTAGGGGACATGGGAATACTAGAGATTCTTAGTGTGCTAGTGATGTTGTCATGAATATCATAGAATGACCTTGCCTCCAAAGACCTCAAGGTCATTTATGTCATTTCTAAATTTTCACACTTGGATTTAGCTAGGAAGGGGCATGTGTACCTACCTATACTGATGGGGAAATGAATTCATGATTTGTGCTTGCTAGATAATAGTTTATGAGTTTCAACAAGTTGCCTCACTGGTTCCATCAAATCCCATTTATCACTGACATATCTTAGAAGGGTGTAAGGGAAACCATTGAACCTGCATACCCTAATGTAGGGGTATGTGGGTAATTATATCAAATAATAACCCCAACTGGTAATATCTGAAGTGGAAGCATCAAAGAATATCTTCCTCTCAAGTTCCTTGTCAAACATAAATATGATGTAGTAGATAAATGCATCATTCACTCTTCTAAAGTGTTGTATTATTTCCTCCAAAGTGAGTTTAGGGTAATATTTAAAAACTTTATTTACCTCACTAGCTACTATGTTGATCCCTGAGAAAGATCTTCCTTTGGCCAATATATATACTAGATAAGAGGTCATGTAGAATTTACCTATGGTTTAGACCTCCATCAACTACTTATAGAGGCAGTCACTAATGAGTTATGCCTAGTGGTTATATTGTTTTTTCTCATGGATAACCCATATATATATATATATATATATATATATATATATATATATATATATATATATATATATATATATATATATATATATATATATATATATATATTGATACATCCAATCTTTGAATATCTTTACATTAGGGCTACTAGTGATCCTATGTAGTAATATGATTATATCTCCTAGTTCATCTTTGAAATCAATCCTTGCTAATGTCTTAGGAAATCTAGTGGATGCAACCCTAGGGATCCTTAGCCACTATTTGTTCATTACTCTCTGACATCTTATGTTGTTGTCTTTATAGAATTTTCTTGATGATTCTGGGGTTATATCTAGATAAATCTCAAATTTGGGTATCAAGATATGGAGTCAATAAAGTCTAGGTTCAGATTTATAAACCTTTCCCATTTATCATTCAACACCTCTCTCTTATGAGCATCATAATGTTTTGTTAGCTTGAGTACTAACTCACGGTTTTACATAATCAGGGGAAAAGTTGTTGCCTAGGGTATTCTAAAGTCATAGATGCTTTGGATCCAGTTGTTCTTGAATTGAACATTGATTCTAGTTTAGAAATCACCTTGTTAATGTGACCTAGGTCTATGTATATAATCTCATTTGTGTTGGATTCTAGACTAAGAGTGACACTGGGTCCTTTAGACTTGAACTTCATATCTTTCCCAGACATGGATTCTAGAGAAATTACTAGGGGAAAACCAACTATAGAGTTGGAAAGATTTTTAGGTGAAAAATACATGTGGAAACTCTGATGGAACTTGGATTTACTCTATATAGTAGAAAAAATTGTGGGAAACTAGATTTGCAAATGTAGGTTACAATCCCCAGTAGAGACAAGAGGTGTAAACCATAATTGAATTTATTGATGAAAACTCTAATGGAGATATGAATTGTTTTAAGTAATGGAAAAGTCCATGGGGTTATAAGTTGTAGTTTTAGGTTGAAATATGATGTGAAATGGAGGTGTGAAAAATAGTTGGAAATTCTATGGGGACTATAAGGAATATTATAAGGAATATACAGTAGTTTTGGAATATTTTGAGAATATTTATTGGTATATGAATTGCAAACCCTAGAATTTTACTATGCAGAGAAGAACTTTGAAAACATGAAATCTTGGGAAAATAAATAGATAAATGATCTTAGGGTACCATGATGAAAACCTAAAAAACCTAATGATTCTTAAGCAACTAATGAAACATTATAAAATGTAATCAAATCTAAAAATAGAGTTGTAGGAATGCAAATAACTCAAACAAGCTTGATTTGTAGGAAAATATAGTTAAAAAATGTAGAAAGATACAAAGGAATATCATGCAAGGTTAATAGGATTGTGGCATGGCTTGCAGTAATAGTGCATGGTAAGGAGTGTCTGGTCTCATGGTGTGGCTTGCAAGTGAGTTCATAATTCAAGGCATAGAGCTCCCAAGTCTAATTAGTAAATTTAAATAATGACTTAACAAATCCCTAATTTCATTTATATAGACCCTTACAATAAATACCATAATGGTGGTGGTTGGAAAAGATATGGAGTCTATGATACTTTTTTAATTCATAATTTTTAAAATTACACTTTGACCTCTAAATTCTATTGGTTATGGCTAGGTTGACCCTTTAAAAATGGGAAGGTGAAACTCAAAGAACAATTTAAAATTTTGCAAATTGTAATTTTCACTTGGAGCTATAGATTTTTCAAGGAAGGTGGTTGGTAGGAAGTAGAACTTGGATTACAAGTTGAAATTTTATAAATTACAAATTGCTCCCCGAGTTCTAAATTTTGGTTGGAGTATTACACAAGAAGCAAAGGTTGGGAAGCAAATTGAAAATTTTAAAATTGCCAATTGCAGTCTAATCTTTGGTTTCCATAAGGAATTTGGTTTGTGGGAAGCAAAACTTTGCTTACAATTTGCAGCTTTAAAAATTTCAAATTATGAGCAGGGTTTTGGTTTCCAATGGCTAGTGTTTAGTGGGAAGTGAAGGTCTGGATGCAATTTGCAATTTTTCAAATTGAAAATTTCAATCAAATCTTTGGTTTTTTGTGATTAATGTATTTTTAGGATAAGAGTCTGGGAAGCAATTTGAAATTTTACAAATTGTCAATTGTAGTCCAATCTTTAGTTTCTATAGGCTTAGGGAAATGAGTGTTTTTGGTCAATTTAAGGCATTTTTACAAATATTAATGGGTCAAATTTATGATACTTGACATTTTAACATTTTTGGGATAAAAATATCAACATTTTTAGTGACCTATATAGGGTGATTGCCTGCTAATTAGTTTATTTTTAGTAGCCTTTTAGTTCATTGGGAAATGGAGTCATTCTAAGCTTAAGACACTTTAACTGGTGAAGAACAAAACTAGGATTTTCCTAAATAATAACAAAAAAAGAAAAAAAAGAATAAACTAAGGAAATAAAAACTCCTAATGAGTTGACTTATGTGAAAACACTTATTTGGAAAACACAACTAACCCTATTATATACAAAATTTTATTTTTTGAAATGAATTCCAACCTTAAAATTAATATTTGAGGTAGATCCCATTGACTCAGATATATAATTTTGATCCATCAATCTTAGATAGCTAGAATGCATTTGCTTCTTTGTACTAAGTTATTATATATGGAATGCTCAATATTGCATCAAACTTGGTGTGATTTCCTAGTTTAGCCTTTTCTGCATCCTATTTGAGAACCATGCCTCCTTCATTGAAGTTCCTATTAGATGATTTTTTTTGAAAGTCTTATTTATTTGAGATAGATTTGATTCTAGATGTTTTATTGATTGGTTCTTAATTCCTTCTAGTTACATGAGTTCTGCCAATCTTATTGTCACTTCATCATTGTCAATCAAATCCAATTTATGATTAAGTTCTAGAGAGTGTAACTCAATCAACAGTGGCACTAGAGCTTCCATTTCATATATAAACATGAATGGAGAGTTGCCAATGACTCTCTTAGGGGTGATCCTATTAGCCCACAGTGTTGATTTCAACTTTAGGTGCCATGTCATTTGGTTGTCCTCCATTTTTGTTTTGATAATTCTTATGAGGTTCTTGTTAGGAGACTCAACCAAGCCATTATCCTAAAAGTAATAATCGGAATAATTAATCATGTATGCATTGTGATTTACATCCCATTCAATCACTTGAGTGCCAAAAAAAACATTGTCATTTTCTAAACTAATGGTGTGAGGAACACCAAACCTTGAGATAATACCATCCATGAATTCTAGGATAGATGCCTTTGTGGCATCTTTCAGTGTAACTACTTTAGTACATCTTATAAAATAGTCCATTGTTATAAGGACCCATTTGTGGCTTGTACTCAATGGTGGATTGATCATACCAATGAAATCTAATCCCCATTGAGAAAATGGTTGGTCTACTTGAATTGGTCTAAGAGGGAAATATGATGATCTTTGTTTGCCTATGAAGTAAACACAATTTTTGTAGTTCCTTACCCATTGATGGTAATCTTTGAATATTTCAAGCCAATAATATCCTCCTCTTATTATTTTGATGATCGTGGTTCTTGTAAAGAAATTTCCACTTGAAAGGCCATTGTGAAACTCTTTGAGCACCTTGGGGACTTGATTGTGCTTGATACATCTTAACATGACTCCATTCATATATTTTCTAAATAATATTACATCAACAAGAATATAAGGAATGGATTGGATTCTAAAATACCTTTTCTTGGACTAGTGAAATTCATACGGGTACTCATCAATCTGTAGTAAAATGGTCATGTCATAGATCCAATTGTTAAAAAGAGGTGGATTGGTTGGCTAAGATGTACTTTGAGAATATACTATTTGAGTTACTACTTTAGTAGTCTTGATATTAGAAGCCAAATTTTCACACAATCCCTTTCCTCTTACAAGCTTTATAATTTTGATGTCCATGTCATATTCCATGAACTTTGTGATCCATATTTCTCTTTTTTTCATTTATCTCCTGGCTCAACAAGAACTCTTTGATACTGGTGACTAACCATTAGATAAATTTTATTATTTTAGAACATATTCCTAAATTTTTTGAGAGATTTAATCATAGCATATAATTGCTTCTCCACAAAACTCTAATTTTCTTTATAATCCTTCAAGCATTGACTAAAAAAATATATTAGCTATCTCAATTATTCTTTATTTTGATAGGTTAGAATAGATGAAATGTTGCATTCCCCTCCAAAATCATAGAGAATGAAATATTTCTCACAGTTGGGGTTGACTAGAGTAGGAGCCTAATAAATAACCCTACTTGATGGCTTCAAAGCTATCTTTTCCTTCCTATGTCCAGCTAAAAATGATACCCTTATTGAGCATTGTAGTAAGGGGTTTGGACATAGAGGCAAAATTTAAAATAAATATTCTTATGAAGTTAATTTTTTTGAGGAAACTCTTTAATCCCTTCTTATGTCTTGATAGTGATAATACATATATAACACTAATTCTTTCTAGGTCTATTATAAGACCCTCTTTTGAAATAATGTGTCCTAGTAGTTTCCATTCATGAAATATGAAAATGTACTTCTTTGGTTTGAGGGAAACCCTAAATTATCTGTACCTTTCAATAATTTTCCTAAGGTGATCCAAGTGTGCATTAGCATGCTTTGAGTAAATAGTGATATCATCCAGGTATACTAGGATCATCTCATTTATGAAACCTCTAAAATCCATATCCATGGCTCTTTAGAATATTTCACTAACATTAGTCAGACCAAATGACATATTTTTATATGCATACACACCCCATTTTATGGTGAAAGTAGTTTTGAACTAGTCTACTTCTTACACTAGGAGTTGGTTATATCTAGAATAAACCTCTAGAAGGGAAAACCTTTTAGATCATGATATAGTTTATATAATTTGATCCATGGGTGGAAGGGGATAATGATCCTTTAGAGATGCTTTGTTTATATCCCTAAAATATACACAAACCCTAATTTCACCATTCTTATTTCTTATAGGGACCAAATTAGCAACCTAGGATGAGTGTTTGATAGGGAAGATGATGTTAGCCTCTATCAATTTAGATAGCTCACTCTTCATCAAGGGTTATATTTTTATATTAATCAATCTTTGATTCTATCTTATAAGCTTAGTATTTAGATCAATCTCTATTGTATGTTGAGCTAAGCTAGGTTCAAACCCCCTTAGATCATGATAACTACAAACAAAGTTATCATCAAATTCTTGACATAACTTAATAAAATATTTTTTTAGAATCATTGCATACCTTTAAAACCTTTTTTATTTCCCTTCTAAGATGACCACTATATCATAGTCTTCTTCATTTACTATGATGTTCTTTTTTCCTTTTAGCTAATCATCTAAATTGAAGATGTTTTCTAGAGTAAAAAGACCCTTGGATAGTTTGTTTATATTCAACTAGATGATTTGATCTCCATATTGATCTTGGAGTCTTGACTAATTTCTATTAGATAAATCTGCTTCTCTCAAAAGTTTGATAATTTGTTGATCACTATCAAAAACTTGCCAATTGGTCACATTATCAAGAACATATGGCCTAAATATTAGCCTTACATGTTGGCTATTTTAATTATTTATTTCTTAAGTAGGTTAATTGGGAGCCTAATGAGGCCATATGATCAACATATTTATTAAATCCTCTTGGTACCACTTGAATGTTCAAAGAAATAAAGTCTTCTAACAGGTCCCAAATCCTATGTTTGCAAGATCTCAAAAAATTATTCTTAGTTATGCTTCTAGATCTCACTTGGTGAAAAATCAACTCATTGTCACCAAATATTTGTAGGGATTTTATCCCTCTCTCCTTGGCCAATTGTAGACCTTGAATCAAAGCTTTGTATTCAACTCCATTGTTTATGCAACTAAAATTAAGTTTGAAAGAGTAGAAATAACTCTCCTTTTGTGGATAAATCAAGATAATACCTATACCTAAATCATTCCTACTTCTCAAACCATTAAAGAACAATTTCCACATTCATTAAAGTTGTTTAGCTAGTTTTAAAATATTAGGGATAATTACATCATTTTCATGAATGCAATATGTACCCAACCCTATTTCTTGTACATAGTCATAAGGATTGAATTGGAAGTCTGATCCCAATATGTCTAGATGAGTATTTGGAATCTCTTCTATAGGTGCTGTAACTTCATGATCATCCTCCTCTTCCTAGTATTATAGTGTGCAGTTCATGTCTATAGGGATAGGATTAGATGGTTTAATTGGTGTTTTGTGATTGGATCATATCTTATTATAACTCTTGTTACATATCTCATCCTAAGAAACATGTGAGACTGATCTGTAGATAGATATCCTCCCATTTTTGTAGTAAAATCTCATGAAAGACAAATGGCAAAATAAGGGGGAATATCTATAACTAAGATATATTGGCAAATTAAAAATCTTAGACATTCGTGAATAGTGAGGTTTAGACCTTTTATTTTTCCTACTATTTGAATAGTAGTCTCATCCAATTGAACCACACCTTTATTAATAGGTGTATACTTTATACCAAGGGTATCAAATATTTTTTTGGCTATAATAGAACTACTAGCCTGTGAATATACCATGAAATTATGAATGAGATGCTCCATACTATGAGTGAAATATAGAAGGGGGGAAGCTTACCATTTTTGCTTGATTTAATATCAGTTTATGGTTGACATAAATTAATTGTAGAATTAGGTCCCTTAGATGGAACCTTGTCCATTATCTAGAAAATTTTCTAGAGCTTTTTATAGCAAATCTCTTTGTGCTAGAATGGATAGTGATTCTAATATAGTGACATTCAAATTGGTCTTTTTCATCTACTCAACAATATTGAAAGGAATGTTACCAACCTTCGCTAGTGCATTTGTGGGAGTTATGTCTTCTTTTACAAGATTCAGAGTCGACACTTTTGCTTTGGACTAGCCCATGGGCACAAAGGGTGGCCTTTGTACTATGTTGCTTTTTGTAGGATCTTATATAACTTTTTAAGTTGTATCTTGTTCTACCCTAGGGGGTTGATCACTCTGTATTTCTCTTTTCTTTGAACATATATTGGCTATCACTTAACTTGGGGCTGATCACTCTCTATTGATTTTGTCTTTAAACATGTATTAGCTACCACCAAACCTCTACCATTGAATATTGCCTCCTAATTTACAACACAAAAGTCTTCATTTTTCTAGTTTAAAAGATTAGCCTCATCTTGAGTAGGTTCTTGTGTATCTATTTATTGGGAAGTGGATTCTTCTTGTTATCCTAGTGTGTTTGATATGCCTTATACCATCAAGTCTTGACCGATAACACCATTAGAACAAGTATTATAATTATGTGGCTAAGCAAAATGATAACACCACTCATACTCCTAAGATAAGTTATTATAAATAGGTACAATAGCTTTGGAAACACCTAGTTCATGTAGAGCATGGATGTTTGGAGATTTTTCTTACATATTTTGGCCTTATAGATATGAATTACCTTGGTATGGCTATGTATTGGGTTGGTATGCTAGGTTAACTTACTGATAAGGCGTGTAGTTTTGGGATTATTACCTATTCATTATTACTAACTCATTTCCAAAAATATTAAGTAGTGACTTAACCTCATATAAATCATCTATAAGAGCAAGAGTTAAAGTTGGTTTTATGCTCATGGTGGGAATTAGATCAATTATAGGTGGTGTAGGAGGCATTTCTATAAATAAAGGCATTAGTGGTCTTAGAGCAATGTTTCCTACATGAGTTAAAAAAATTTATGCCCTTATTGTAATTTCATAGGTGTTGGGAAGTGTGGTACCACCCACTGATTGAATCATACAATCTATATCACTATTAGATCTCTTAAGTAATATAGGAAAGTATTATTTGGAGTTGGTTTTACCAATATTAGAATTCTATTTCATATATTTTGAAAACAAAAATTGAAATTAGTCATGTGCTCATGAGGAGTCCATTAAATAGAAGTTAATTGCTCAACTAGGGAGAGGTGGTCACTCTTGTGTTTACATTGAGTGCATATTGTAGTGCCTAATTCATCCCAAAAATGGATGGAACTAGAAGGCATGTGTATGTACCATTGCAAGGCTTTAACTTTGAAAGAGGAGACTAGGAGCTTGATTGTAACATTATCTTATATCATGTTTTGGACTAAACAAACATTACCAATGTATTATATATGTTCCATAAGAGTGGTGGAAGTTTCAATAGTAAAATATGGAAGTATTTTTAAAGCTGAGGTAGGTATTCATCATACTAGGCCAATTAGAGTGGGCTACCTCCATTGAAAGCTATGAAATTAAAAATTTTAGCCATAATGGGAGGTATGAAACTAAGGGGAATAATTGAAGGAGATGCAAATAAATTTGAGGGATATAATATAGGGTAAGGTATAACTGATCTTGATCTCTTTCTAGTTGGAAATGATAATTACAAAAAATCAGCTCTCTTACCTTTAGCAAATGATCTTGTTTGTTTATTTAGCATATGTAAACCTTGAATTCTTGAATCCATAAGCTAGTGAAGTTGCCATCTAATTTTATAATGTGTAAAATATTGTAAAATACTTGTTAAGAATAGAACTAATATCTTTGTAAATTTTTGGTCCCACTGGGCATGCCAAAAACTATTATCACATAGATTTTGCACCCATTCTTGATGTCGTGGCTCATTGTGCAAAAATATAATGATATAATAGGATCACCTATAAACTATATGACCTTGGTGAATTGAGATGAACCTCTAGATAAGGTAAAATTCATTTAACTAGATTTGGTGCAACTGATAAATTACCAACCTATGTATAAATTTTACTTCTTAGTGATCTTGCTCCTAAACTAGGGTTTGATTGGGGAAAAGAGTTTTGAGAATGAAATTTACAAAACTAAAAATAATGATTGTACCAAATATTTTGTAGCGAATTTTAATTCTTGATTAAATTAACACAACATAATAATGAATAGATTGAATTTTTTTTAGGAGCACAAACTCATGCAAATGTGAAATCAAAGGTGATATTCGGTATTTATCATACAAGGGAAAATATTATTTATTTTTATCAAACAACTTTTTAAAAGGGTAGAAAATATAAAAAAATGAAATTTTGTGACTAAAATAATAATTAAAACAATCACAAATATTTAAATAACCTTTCATACACAAAAGTTTCTCAGACAAGAAAGGCAAATCTTCAATTTATTCTCATTCTCCAAGTTACAACATGTAGAAAAGTTATTAAAAATGCATAATAATGTCTCTATCAACAAAAACATAGATGGACTATGCTATATTGCCCATATTTATACAAAAAATTTCATAAAATAGTTGTAGAATAACATGCAAATCTGAAAGCTCCATGCAAAAATGGTTGTGATCTTCAGTTGGTGGCATCTTTGGTGAAGTGAACAAGTGTTTTAAAAGCTCATAAAAGAGTTAAAAATGATATAAACTAATAGAGGCATGGTGAAAACTTCATTCAATATCTTTCTTCTTCTTCAATTAAGCTATAATGGCTCTTCATGGAATGGGGAGGTGCGAAAGTGAAACTCAATCTAAAAATAACTTAAGTTACTTTTTTACAAATCTTGAATTTGTTATTTTTAATTGGGACTTTTACAACTTTTAAGTCACATAATCTTTATCAAAACTAGAATTGTGTTTTACAATATGTGCTTTTAAAACTTAAGTAACTTAAAACTTGTCAAAATGGAAAGTGAAAATTCAAAATGGCTCTTTCTCAAAAAGAGATATCAAAATGATATTTACAATTTACAAGTTATGTTTTTACAAATTTACAATATTTTTATAATGATTAAAATACAATGCACAAAAATGTTTTTTGATAGAAAGAATTCATCTATATCCAACACTTCTAAAACCTCTTGGTCCTTTTTTGCCTATGTTTTCTCAATGTATGCATCAAAACTCTTTAAAATCTCCAAGATTTTATCTTCGTCAAGACCAAAAGAGTAGAGGTTTATTATCTTGCATTTTGTTATTTATCAAAGAGTTCCCTTCTTAAGGATTTGTATGCTTGAGTCTCTTTACCCATTTGATCTAATGTGTTATGGTACTTGATGAAATGGTGGATAGATCTCAAGGTGAAGGTTGTATCTTTGGCTGATTCTCTTTCGACCACCTATTTTAATTCATCTTGAACTTCCTACATAGAGATCTTGATCTTGATAATCTATTGGTTGACATGACAATTTATTCAACAATATTTTAATGTCATGTAGCATGCCAGTGGTATTGTCATATGTAGACTTAGCTTTATTGGTAGCATCTGTAAGTATATTTATTTTGAATTAAGTTTCTCTATCCAACTCCTCTTGTTTTCCATCATTTTTTAGTATTTTTTCCATAAGGAAGATGTCCATATCAATTGAGTCCACAATTTTGGATAGAAAAGATTCAATCTTTCTACCTCTTCTTGATACTTATTTATTTGTTCTCTTAGGGTGTCCCTTCTCTCCCTTAGAGTTATATAGTGATCCATTATTATATTAATAACATTGTTGCCTTTTGAGATGAGATCTTCTACCCATTCCTTAGTGGCCCTTCCTATGCTGCCAATTTTTGTCACTACATCAAGTGATGCCTGATTTATGATTTGAGCAATAGGTTGTGCTAGTTGAATAGTGGGCTTGATGAATTTCTTCAATGCAGTCGTTATTAATTCAACCTTGTTCTTCAACTCATCCTTAGTGACCTTGTCACTATCCATTTTCTCAAAGATGCAGTTAAATATGGATTGAACATCATGTTTCAACCCCTCCCTCATAGGATGTTCAAGGTAAACTTTTGAGACCTAATAATCCCCCACCACTAGATATTGTTTTCATTTATCTAGTGGGGGGAAAGAAATCTCTACATACCTTTCTCCAACTAAATCATATAATATTCTTGAAATAATTTGGGGAGTTGTCTAGGATTTCTTGTGTGCATCTGAGAAAACAAAATCCAATGTATTCAAGGACACCATTTGCTTGCATTTCTACCCCACAATTTATGCTAACCAACTAAGGGTAACATCCTATTGTGCTAACACTATCACTTGAGGATATATATTGCTGAGGATGTTACACTAGTGGGCATGATGAAAATAATTTTATCTTATACTTATATTATTATTGATTTTTTGGTAGATGTCTTTGCCACATCTTCCCCATATGTGGGTTGAGGGTCCACATTTGTATCAGTATCTTGCTCTTTTATCTCCTTTGTAGGGTTTGGGGTTACTATGGAAGTCAAAGAAGTAGGGGTAATGTAAATG
This sequence comes from Torreya grandis, assembly GCA_037957365.1. Taxonomy (NCBI): domain Eukaryota; kingdom Viridiplantae; phylum Streptophyta; class Pinopsida; order Cupressales; family Taxaceae; genus Torreya; species Torreya grandis. Next base: position 10,709,498 of record JARHVA010000019.1, on the reverse strand, counting down.
GATGTGTCTACTGGGGGTATGGGATATGGAAGTGATATTAATGGAGGAGTAGACACGGGGATTTGGAATTGAGGAACTTGTGGATGTGTAGAGTTGAAATCCTTAAATGACTTAATAAAATTGGTAGGGACAATTAGGTTTGGTAAAGTGGGAAAGATGAATGGGGATGAAGATGGAGTAGTAGTTATCCTAGGGTTTGGGATGGCTAGTAGGATTATAGTTAGAATGATTGAATCTATGGCTATATACTATTGGGTAGTGTCAGTGATTAATGGAATGGAAGGAATTATAGATGAGATGGAGGGAATTATGGAAGGGGGAGTGAGATTATAGAAGAAGGAAGTGGAATGGAAACCTGAGTATCTAATTTAGGAGAGACCTAAGTGTCCAATTGACTTGATTGAAGTATTGGCAATGGACTTATTATTAGAGGTAAACTAGTGGGAATGGAGGCTAGATTTATTTGAGGTGAAGGAGGAGTGGAGATAGGATTAGGAGGTGTTAGAGCTATAGGAATGACAAAGTTAGGTAGAGTATGTATCAAAGAGATGGGATTTGTAACTATAACTAAAATAGGGGTTGAAGCTAAAGGTGCTTCAACTACAAATGTGTCCTTAAATGAAATTATTATCAGTTGATCTACTATTACTCCATGGCTATTTGATTATCCCTTTGTGGCATTTTATTTCTTCTTTATTTTATGGGAGGTCACTAGCCTATTTGGTTACTCTGGGAGTGATCTATCACTATAACCTTCTATTGATGGTGGTACTCCTTTTTCCTTGAGATCTAGTATTTTAACACTGATGCTTATTACCTCTTTGGTCAATTGGACCCCTTTACTCCTGATCTAGTTGAATTTTATATTTACTATGTGGGTGGTTATATCTATTAGAGATAAAGACTCAAGAATAGACCACCTTACTACTAGAATGGATTTCAAGTAGATCTTATTATCATGGTAGACCTTGTCTACTAGGGACTCATCATCCACCAAGTCCTTAGGGACTTGTGCCATGTCAAAATATTTGACTTGATCCAAGGTCATTCTAGAGTAGTCCTTCAGTCTTACTTCTTCCTCATCATCCAAGTCTTCCTAGTAGTATTTAAAGTAGGGGACATGGGAATATGTGGATATTCCTAGTGTGCTAGTGATGTTGCCATGAACATCATAAAATATCCTTGCCTCCAAATCCCTTAAGGTCATTTGTGTCATTTTTGAATCTACACACTTGGTTTTAGTTGAAGGGCCATGTGTACCTACCTATACTGATGGGGAAATTAATTCCCAATTTGTGTTTACTAGATAATAGATTATGAGTTTTAACAAGTTACCTCACTAGCTCCATCAAAGCCCATTTATCACTCACATATCTCAGAAGGGTGTAAGTGCAATTATTGAATCTACATACCCAATGTAGGAGTAGGTTGGGAACTAGATGAAATAAGAACCCTAATTGGTAATATCTAAAGTGGCAACATTAGAGAATATCTTTTCCTCAATTTCCTTATTGAACATAACTATCATGTAGTAGATAAATGCATCATTAACTCTTTTAAAGTGCTATTTGTTTTCCTCCAAAATGAGGTTAGGGAAATAGTTGAACACTTTATTTGCCTCACTAGCTACTATGTTGAGCCTTGGGAAAGATCTTCCTTTGGCTAATATATAATAGATAAGAGGTCATGTATAATTTCTTTATGGTTTGGACCTCCATCAAATGCTTGTGGATTCACTGATGAGTTGTGCCTAGTGGATGTATTGTTTGTTCTCATGGATAACCTATATATTGATACATCTAATCTTGAAAGCTCTTTGTATTAGGGCTACAAGGGATCTTATGTAGTAATATGATTATATCTCCTACCTCATCCTTAAAATCAATCCTTGCTAATGTCATAAGCAATTTGGTGGGTGCATCCCTAAAAATCCTTAGCCATTATTTGTTCATTATTCTTTGATATCCTATATTATTGTCTTGATGGAAGTTTCTTGATGATTCTAGAGTTATATATAGATAACTCTAAAATTTGGGTATCATGAATACATAATTAATGAAGTCTGGGTCTATATTTAGAATCATTTCCCCTTTATCATTTAACACCTCTCTCTTATTATCATCATAATGTTTTTATAGCATGAGTACCAATTTAGGGCTTTACACAATTAGGGGGAAAGCTATTGCTTAGGGTAGTCTAGAGTTATAGATGCTCTGGATCTAGTAATTCTTGAATTCAACATTACTTTTGGTCTAGATATCACCTAGGTCAATGTGACCTAGGTCTATGTCTATAATCTCAGCTGTGTTGGATTCCATACTTAGAGTGGCATCATGTCCTTTAGACTAGAACTTCATATCTTTCCCATACATGGATTCTAGGAAAATTACTAGGGGAAAACCAACTACAGAGTTGGTAGGATTTGTAGATGTAAAATGTAGGTAGAAAATCTATTAGAACTTGGAGTTGTTCTATATAGTGGAAAATTCCATGAGAAAATGGAGATGCAAATGCAGGTTGAAATCCTTAGTGGAGATGGGAGGTGCAAAAAACAATTGCATTTCCTAGTGAAAACTCCACCAGAGATAAGAGTTTTTCTAACTAATGGAAAATTCCATAGGGTTATAAGTTTTAGTTACAAGTTGAAATCCCATAATAAATGGAGGTGTGAAACATAGTTAGAAAGTCCATGGGACTATAGGGAATCTTGCATGAAATATACGTTGGTTTTGGAATATCTTAAGAATATTCATTGGTCTATGAATTGTAAACCTTAGATTTTCACTATGTAGAGAAGAACTTGGAAAACATGACCTCTTGGGAAATAAATATATAAACAAACTTAGGGCACCATGATGAAAACCTAACAAACCTAATGATTCCTAAACAACTAATAAAATCCTAAAAATACAATCAAATCTTAAAATAGAGTTGTAGGAATGAAAATAACTCAACTAATCTTGATTTTTAGGAAAAGATGGTTAAAAAATGCAAAAAGATCTAAAGGATACCATGTAGGGTTAGTGCCATCATGGCATGGCTTGTAGGCATAACACATGATAATGAGTGTGTGGTATGGTGCTATGGCTTGCAGGTAGGTTCATAATTCAAGGCATGGAGCTCCAAAGTCCAATTAGCAAGTTTAAATAATGACTTAAAAAATCCCTAATTTCATTTATAAAGACCCCTATAATAAATGCCATAATGGTAGTGGTTGGTAGAGAGCTAGAGTCTAAAAACACTTTTGCAATTTTTAAAATTGCACTTTGACCTCTGAATTCCATGGGTTATGGCTAGATTGACCCTTTGAAAATGGCAATGTAGAACTTGGGGAATAATTTAAAATTTTTAAAATTGCAATATGCTCTTGGAGTTATAGATTTTTTAGGGAAGGTGGTTGGTGAGAAGCATAACTTGGACTATAATTTGTAATTTTTCAAATTACAAATTGCTCCCCAAGTTCTAGTTTCTAGTTAGAGTATTATGTGGGAAGTGAAGGTTGGGATGTAATTTATAATTTTTCCAATTACAAATCATAATCCAATCTCTAGTTTCCATGGGGTATTTGGTTTGTAAGAAGTAGAACTCTACTTAAAAATTTCAATTTTACAAATTGTAAATTACGAGTGAGGTTCCCATTTTTTTGACTAGTGTTTAGTGGGAAACAAAGGTTTGGATGCAATTTGCAATTTTGAAAATTGAAAATTGCAATCAGATCTCTAGTTTTTACTGACTAATGTATTGTGAGATCTAGAGTTTGGGAAGCAATTTACAATTTTATAAACTACAAATTGTTGTCTAATCTTTAATTTTTTTAGGCTTAGGGAATGAGTGTTTTGGGTCAATTAATGCATTTTTTCCAAAAAAATAATGGGTTTCCTTTAGGGTACTTGACATTTTGACATTTTTGGGTAAAAAATGTCAACATTTTTGGTGACCTCTATGGGGCGATTGCCTACTAATCAGTTTCTTTCCATAGCCTTCTATTTCATTAGGCAATGGACTCATTATAAGCTTAACACCCTTTAAATGGTGAAGAATAAAATTGGGATTTACCTAAGCAAGTACAAAACAAGAAAAAAATTGAAAAAACTAAGGAAACAAAAAATTCTAATGAGTTGACTTATACAAAATCACTTATTTGGAAAACACAACTAACCCTACTATATACAAAAATTTATTTTATGGAATGAATTCCAACCTTAAAATCAATATTTGAGGTATATCTCATTGATTGGGATAGGTAGTTTTGATCCATGGAGCTTGGATAAATGGAATGTATTAACTCATTTGCACTGATTTATAATATATGGACCACTCCATATTGCATCAAACTTGGTGTGCTTGCCTGGTTTAGCCTTGTCTACATCTTATTTGAGAACCATGTCTCCTTCATTGAAGCTCCTATTAAATGAGTTTTTTTTGAAATTATTTTCTTTGTTTGAGCCCAATTTGATTCTGTAACTTTCATTTATTGGTTCCTGATTTATTCTAGTTCCATGAGTACCACCAATCTAACTATCGTTTCATCATTATCAATCAAATCCAATTGATATTGAGTGCTAGAGATGGCAACTCAATCAACAGTGGGAATCAAACTTCCTTTCCATATACCAACATGAATGGAGAGTTTCTAATGGCTCTATTAGGGGTGATATTATCATCCCACAATATTGATTTCAACTTTGTGTGCCATGTCCTTTAGTTATCTTCCATTATTCTTTTGATAATTATTATGAGGTTCTTGTTGGTAGAATTGGACAAGCCATTACCCTATGGATAATCATTAGAATAATTACTCAGGTATACATTGTGATTTAAATCCCATTCACTCACTTAAGTTTCCACAAAAAAATTGGCATTGTCTAAGATAATGGTGTGTGGAACACCAAACCTTGAGACGATGACATCCATGAATTCTAAGATAGATGCCTTCATGACATATTTTAGTGCAACTACTACAGTCCATCTTGTAAAATGGTCCATTTCTATAAGGACCCATTTGTGTCCTACACTCAATGGTGGATTTATCATACCAATGAAATCTAATCCCCATTGAGCAAATGGTTGGTCTACTTGAATTGGTTTGAGAGGGAAAGCTGCTAATCTTTGTTTGCCTATGAAGTAAACACAATTATCGTAGTTCTTTACCCATTGATGGGAATATTTGAATATTTTAGGCCAATAATAGACTCCTCTCATTATTTTAATGGTCATTATTCTTATAGAGAAATGTCTTCCTGATGGGCCATTGTGAAATTATTTAAGAATCTTGGGGACTTGATTGTGCTCAATACATCTTAGCATGAATCCATTCATATATTTTCTAAATAATATTCCATCAATAAGAACATAAGGAATGGATTAGAGTATGAAATACCTTTTATTGGACTATTGAAATTCATATGGGTACTCTCTAGTCTGTAGGAAGATGGTCATGTCAAGGATCCAACTATTGAAAAGAGGTGGATTGGTTGTCTATGATGGACTTTAAGAATATACTATTTTAGATACTACTTTAAAAGTCTTGATATTAGAAGCCAACTGTTCACACAATCCCTTTCATCTTACAAGAGTTGTAATTTTTATGTCCACATCATATTCCATGACCTTTTTGATCCATCCTACTCTTTTTTTAGTTATCTCCTGATTTAAAAGGAACTCTTTGACACTTTGGTGAATAAACATCAGATGAATTTTATTGTTGGAGAGAATATGCCTAATTTTTTTGAGAGCTTTAATCACATCATATAATTTCTTCTCCATGAAATTATAATTTCCTTCATAATCCTTCAAGGATTGATTGAAAAATATAGTGGTTGTTCTAATTGTTATTTATTCTATTGGGTTGGAATAGTTGATATGCTACCTTCCCCTCCAAAAGCATAGAGAATGAAATCTTTCTTGTAGTTGGGGTTGAATAGGGTAGGATCCTACAAAATAACCTGCTTTATGTCTTGAAAGTTATCTTTTCCTTCTTGTGTCCATCTAAAAATGATGCCCTTCTTGAGCATTATAGTAAGGGGCTTGGCCATAGAGTTAAAATTTGGAACAAATATTCTTAGAAAGTTGATTTTTTTGAGGAAACTATGTAATCCCTTCTTATGGATTGGTAGTGCTAATGCATATTTAACACTGATTCTCTCTAGGTCTATTGAAAGACCCTCTTTTGAAAAAATGTGTCCTACTAGTTTCCCTTCATGAACTATGAAAACACACTACTTTGGATTAAAGGAAACCCCAAATTCTCTACACCTTTTGAAAAATTTCCTAAGGTAAGCCAAGTGTGCATCAACATTCTCTAAGTAAATAGTGATATCATCTAGGTATACCAAGATCATCTCATTTATGAAACCTATGAAAACCATATCCATGGCTCTCCATAATGTTGCACCAGCATTAGTTAGACCAAATGGCATCTTTTTATATGCATACATACCCCATTTTATGGTGAAATTAGTTTTTAATTGGTCTAATTCTTGCACTAGGATTTGGTTATATCTAGAATAACCATCTAGAAGGGAAAACCTTTTAGATCATGATACAATTTGAAAAATTTGATCCATGGGTGGAAGGGGATAATGATCCTTTAAAGACACTTTGTTTAGATCCTTAAATTCTACATAAATCATGATTTCACCATTCTTCTTTCTTATAGGGACCAAATTAGCAACCCAAGATGTGTTTGATATAGAAGATGATGTTAGCCTCTATTAGTTTGGATATCTCACTATTCATCAAGGGTTTTACTTTTAGATTAATTGGTTTTTAATTTTGTCTAATAGGCTTGGTATTTGGATCAAGCTCTATTATATGTTGGGCTAAGCTAGGTTCAAACCCCCTTAGATCAAGATAACTCCAAGTAAAGCTATCATCAAATTCTTGAGACAACTAAATAAAATATTATTTTTTAGAATCTTTACATACCTTTCCTATCTTCAATGATTTCCCTTCTAAGATGACAATTGGCTCACAATCTTCTTCATTTACCATGATGTTCTTCTTTTTGCCTTTCAACTAGTCATCTAAATTAAATATGTTTTCTAGAGTAACAAGACCCATGGGTAGTTTGTTTGTATTCAAGTAGATGATTTGATCTCTATATTGATCTTGGAGTCTTGACTAGTTTCTATCAGATAATTCTACTTCTCTCAAAAATTTGACAATTTGATGATCACTATCAAAGACTTGCCAATTAGTTGCATTACCAGGAGCAAATGGCCTTACTATCAACCTTACATAATGGCTATTTTTATTATTTATTTCTTCAAGTAGGTTATATTGGGATCCTACCAAGGACATACGATCAACATCTTTACTCTATCTTCTTGGTACTACTTGAATGATTAAAGCAATAAAAATCTTCTAATAGGTCTTAAATCCTATGTTTGTAAGACTTTAGCAAATTATTATAGGTTATGATTTTGGATCTCACTTGGAGAACAATCAAAGTCACTAACACTGAATATTTGTATGGATTTTATCCCTCTCTCCTTAGCCAATTTTAAACCTCAAATCAAATATTTATATTCATCTACATTATTTGTGTAGCTAAACTAAAGTTTGAAAGAATAAAAATAGTTCTCCTTTTATGGAGAAATCAAGACAATACCTATACTATTCCTACTTCTCAAACCATCAAATAATATTTACCACATTCTTTGAATATCTTTAGCTAGTTTTACAAGATTAGGGATAATTGCATCATTTTCATGAATGAAATATGTACCCAAACCTATTTCCTTTACATAGTCAGATCAAATTGGAGATTTGATCCCCATTCATATAAATGAGTGTCTAGAATCTCTTCTACAGGTGTTACAACTTCATGATCATCCTCCTCTTCCTAGTCTTGTATTATGTAGTTCATGTCTATAGGGATAGATTATAAGGATTAATATGGTATTTTGTGATTAGCTTAGCTCTTATTGTCACTCTTATTCCATATCTTGTCCTAAGAAAGTGAGACCAATATATAGATAGCTATCCTCCCATTTTTGCAATAAAATCTCATGAAATACAAATGGAAAAATAAGGGGGAATATCTATAACTAAGATATCTTGGGAAATTAACAAGATTTGACATATGTGAATAGTAATTTTTAGACCTTTTATTATTTCTAATATTTGAACAATATTCCCATCCAATTGAACCACATTTTATTGACAGGTGTATATTTTATACCAAGGGCATCAACTATTTTCTTGAGGATAACATAACTAATAGCCCCTTGAATCTATCATGTAATTATGAATGAGATGCTTCCTATATACACATAATACTTTCAAACTTTTATTGATTACTAACATTCCATATCTTACAAGAACCTATCAAGTCTCAATCTCTCTAAGTGCATGCCTTAAGGTGTACATTGGAAAAGCAGTGGGTAGACCATCAATGCTTCATAAGATTGTTGTTCCTTTTGCCACTTGCTATCTACACACAACTTCCCTAAAACCATGAACCCTAGGCTTGATCTTCTCTTTCTTAACCATTCTAGTCATTATCATCTTTATTCCTTTATTTTTTTCCTTATTTACCTTATTACCTATTCAGTACACTAGGTTGACCTAGTTGACCTAGTGTATTTTGAGGACATCTTTGCTATTTTAACTTATTTACATCTCGATTGACCTAATATAGACTTTAGGCATTATCTCAAGAATGTATTATGTCAACCTAGTTGACCTAGTAAAACCAACATGTCTGAATAATTTTTAGGCAAGATACTACTATATATACAAGGTCATTTACCACATTTCATAAGATTCAAAAGAGAGAATAATTAAGTGAATAAGTGCTAACAAACATTTTCTTATTAACCATTATACTTGAGGTATAAAGCTTTATGGCTCAATACTTTCTTTGGAGCTCTGATCTTGTCTTATGGATAAGTATTTTGGATGATTAGGTAGATCATGTAGCCTAGAGTTGATTTATCTTGGTTATCCTTACAAGCCACAACAATCTCTTATGAAGCACCTTGGCCAAGGGAGTGGTTGAGACTCGACAGGTTCATCTTCAAAGGTAAGTATTCCTAACTTTATTTCTCCTTTGTAAGAGTAGATAGATAATGCAATATGTATTCTTATCTTTCATGTATTAGGATTATATATACATTGATGTGAGTATATGTCTCTTATGCATGTTTATTTTAGTTGTTTATTTATTTTTTTCTAACCCCCACTTTGTGCCACAAGTTTTGGTGCACACTAGATTAGTTTAATTTTCTTGTTATTATAATAGTTTACTTTCTTTTTTATTACATAAGTGAACATCAAATCATATGACTCTTTTAGGGTTATTGTGTGATTGTGTTAGACTATAGGCTTTGCAACCCTTCCTAGCATAATGTGTTATGACAAATGATACAAGTGATCCCCTAATAAGGTCTAGCAGATCCCCATATTGGTCATACTCCTTAATAAGTGTATGCCCAATCATAAATGTAGGTGTGCTATATATTATCCGATCCAAGATTAATTCATTATGCATTATTTAATATTGATTGCATACATTTTATTAAATTTGATGTGAATCAAATCTTTGTTGGATTTGTTCACTTTTATTTCATTTATTTTGTTACTTTATCATCATTTCTATCATATATTTTGGCATACTAGTTTGATTCTATTGACCCACTTTTATTTTTCTTTATGTGCAGGAATAGGAAATTGGATTGACTAACTCAACCTAGTACATGTTTTTAGCACTTTGTAGAATATCAATCTAGTCTACTAGATCAGCCTAGTGTATTTGCAATCACTTTTTAGTAGTTTATGTATAGCCTAATTGATCATCTTGACTTAGTATAAATTCCAATTTATAAACTTTTAGATCATCCTACTAGGTCGACCAGCTTGACCTAGTACATTTCCAAACTTCTAATTCAACCAACTAGGTTAACTAGGTTGACCTAGTGCACTTTTATCACCTTTTCAATAGATTTATGTATTTCTTCATCAACCAACTCAACCTAGTTTTTAGGTTTTGGATAAACAAATTTTAACTCTAAACCATCGAGGTGAATTTATATTCTTTTGTATCTCTCTATTTTTATACTTTTCTTTCAAGTTTGTTGCCTTCAAAAATGCCTCTACATAGCCAACTAGATTGACTCGATTGACCTAGTTCTATTTCCTATTTGTTGTCTAAAACAACTAGGTTGACCTAGTAGGTTTCTAGACCTTATTTTAAATAGTACTAGCTTGACACTCTTGACTTAGTTTTGTTTGTTGTGCATATAATGTTTTCACTATACTTTATTTCAAAGTTGGAATTCACCTTATATTCTAATCACATATTTAATTTCAGTTATTTTTATGCTTATAATAGTTCACATACTTGAATTAGGAGGTTTTTAAATTAGTAGCTTAGTTGCACTATTTTTATTTTATGCACACACGGCCAAATCACTTAAACATCAAAAAGCATTTTAACATTTGACTTCCCAGGACAACCTACTTAGATTTCATCACCAAGGGGGAAGTAGAATTGATACTCTGGTCAAGTATAAAGCATGGTTAATGGTATATTTTAGCTAATCACTTGACACTCTTATCATTGTTATGTGTGAAGTGAGGGGGTAGGCCCCAATACTAACCCTGCATGATTGCTATTACAGTCCTTTTCATCTTAAACTCACCTAAAACCATCCATATATTCCTATCTAGTACCATATTTACAGCAAAATTTATATCATTTAAAATAATTCTTAATAATCTAACATTCTAGGTTGACCAATTAGCTAGCTTTACTTTCCAAATTGTTTGCTTGCTTTTTGCTCAAATTGTGTGTGCAAGAACTTGCACTAGCTCATATTGGTGCAAGATTTTTGATTTGGGTGCATCAATTGGATTGAATAACATCAATAAAATTTATTTTTTTCATACTTTCAATATTTACTTTCTTAGATTAATTACAAATTATCTTGCTTTATTTTCATAAATTGATTATCATCTCTTTCTTTTTTCTGTTTACTATACTAGGTCAACCAGGTCGACCTAGCATATTTTCCAGCCCCTATACATTACACTTGGTCAACTTGGTTAAACTAGTACTATTTTTATTCTTTTTACCATTTTTTTCCAGTCTTTGTTCTTTGTACTGGGTTGATGCTATGGACCCAGTTTAGTTGCACTAGGTCAACTAGGTGGACCTCGTTTAGTTACAATCACTTTCTGATTTCCTATTTATCTCATCTTGCCTTTCCTCCTTTCATCATGGAATATATATTGGTGATAACACTAAAAATCAATCAAAAGATATGATGGAATTCACCAGTCTTAATAGGGTCTCTCATAGACAAAGTAAGGATGTTTTTGAGAATGCTAGTAATGTCCATATTGCAACCTATACAATGAATTATGGGAATCCTCATAATACCTCTTTGTATAATAAATATCTATTCTTAGAAGATCAATATTAGTTAGAATATACTCCTGAAATGATTTTATTTATCATATAACTCCCTCAACATAGAGGGGAGGACTATTCTACCATCTATAATCTCATGATTAGCCATCAAGTTGAAGAACCTCATTCTCCTACTTCCACTTTCTCAACTGGATTTGGGGGTAATGATTTCTTTTCTTCTCAACCTCTTTTTTAATTTTGATTCCTTCTTATGCTATGACATCTTCTTCTCTAACTTCTACTTCCATGCCTAGTATCTCAACTAACATGAATGGTTATAAATCTAATGGGCCTCTTATATGATCCAATATCCTTAATCCATCCACTAGCTCATTGTTTACTACCCAAGGTAGTCATGCTTCTAGTGATTCTTCATATCAAACATTTTCTAGTCCATATTTTGCTTCAAAAGCAAATTTTTCCACTAGTGCTTCAAACTCTCATAACTCTTCTCAAACTCATGTCAACACTAATAGTGGTACCCAAGCCACTAATACTAACTCAAACACCAACACTACTTTTAATAACACTAATCAAACTCATCAACTATTATTATAAAATCTCAATTAAATGAACACATTTAAAGCTGATAACACAAATCAAATGATGAAAATGCAAAACCACCTTCTTAATATTCAAAAACAATCGTAACGAATGGCTTGGGGCATAAATAACCAAATTTTTCCTCCTCCCCATCTCTAAGATTCTTGAGGTATCTAATTCCTCAACCTCCATTAGTCAACAAAGTTATCAATAATTTACAAAATTAACCTCTTACTACTCAAATTGCTAACATTTATATCAAAGGTATAACACCTACCATCTCTTATAATGGATCAACTGATCCTACCCTTCATCTAAAAACATTGGGAAAATTTTATAAGGATTGGGTCAAATTAAACACATTTGCTTCTACAAAACTCCCAAAACCCTCACAAGTGATGCCTTAGATTAGTATAATAAACTTAGATCTCATTCCATTACTAGTTTGGAAGATTTAGTAAATGCTTTAGTACAAGAATTCCAAACTAGTGATCTTATTGAAAACACTTTGGCCCACTTCATCAATCATAAACAAAATGAAAATTAAACCACTCAAGCCTTTGTTAAATGATGGAAGACTTTGACAAACAAATGTGAGCATAAAATTATAGATGACATTCTCTTTCATCTCTTTACAAATGTTTTATTTCCTAAATTAAAATATCAAGTTTGTACCTTTATCCACATATCTTGGAAGAAGCCATTGACCAAGCCAAAAGACAAGATTTCCTCATGCATCAATTTGAGCCACCTCAACCCTCCATGGGTCCTCATTAGTTACTTAAAAACAAAAATTGAAAAATTACCAATGATGGTGCTACCAATTTATATGATACCATTCACAATGTTTAAGCTATCATTCCTACCCCTTATTTAGAACCAGTTCCTTCTCAATAATATACTAATCCTAATTTCTCATCACCAAACGTTGTTAATGTCCATAAACCTCTTTCCTTAGCTAAATTTCTTAAGTGTCTACCTAGGCCTCTCCCTCAAGAAATTGACCCTACTCATCTTATGAAAACTTGGTATGATCCTAGAAAATTTTGTTTGTTTCATGGTAGTTGGGGTCACTCTCATGAGACTTGTAGATAAATTCATAATTTAGCTGTGGAGTTTATTCTTGGTCCTAATTTTGATCATGATGTTATCACTCACAAGATTCAAAAATATTATGAAGTTGCTTTCAAGGATCATAAAACTCTTGATAAAACCCAAGCCTTGAATCAAGAAAATGATCATTTAGCTATCTACAAAGATCCTTTACCTAATCATAAACCTATTCAAGAAAACCAAGACAAGCCCACCTCCTCCACCAATAGTGTAGAAAGTCTTGTTAAACCCACTTATGATAAAAATGTGGTTAGCATGACTAATATGCGAAGGGTGGTGGTTTTCATCAATTTCCAACCTATCTACACCCCACCTCCTTCTAAGACATTTTGTGTTATCCAATATTCTTCTCCAACTCATTTGAATGAGTTGGGAAAAGAAGATATTATAACCTTTGATGATGATCTAATTTATGATTATCCCTTGGATAACAAATCTCATTCCATTTCTACTCTTCTTCCACCATCTTCTAATAATAATGATAATCAACCTTCTAAAGATAATAAACCTTATATTAATGATTCTTATACTTATCAAGATCAGTGTAAACCAACTACTTCTTCATCACCAAATGATCTACAGCCTTCTTCTAAACCTTCTCATTATTATCAACACAAATTTCAATGCTCTTTATTTTCTTCTTCCAAAGATCTCCTTAACCATTACGCACCTATATCTAAAAATCTTCTCATGGGTTATGATGAGTGGGATCCCATTATAGAACTCACTAATTTCCCATCTAAAATTACATTTCTTGAGCTTATGAGGACATCTCTTTGTCATCGGAACCATCTTATGTGACTATTATTTGAGATTAATGTCCCTCATCTTCCCTTAGTAGGATGGGAGGTAGCCTTATCTATTTCCGAGGAGAGTATCTTGAAACAATGTGAAGAGATGTCCATTAATAATGATGAAACTGTTAAAACTTCTCTTTCTTTGAAATTTCCCATCACATCTATGATTCCTAATGAGATTTTGCTTCATGTAGATGACTCTCCCTTTTTATTAGTATCCAAATAGGTGATATCCAAGTCAAATGAACATTGATTGATGAAGGTTCTAGCACTTGTGTTGCTTCTCTTTATTTCATTAAAACCTTTGGATACTTATAATACAATCTTAAGTCTACATGTATCATCTACTGAGGATATGATAAAAGCCAAATGCCTCCTCTTGGGTGTGTGTGGCTTCCCATTATTATCCCACCTATTACCATTCATGTAAATTTGATGATCTTTAATTTCCCTCTTTCTTATAACATCTTGCTTGGTAGGTTGTGGACTCATTGTATGTAAGCTATCACTTCTTCTACCTGCTAATGTGTCAAATTCCCTTATAATGGAGTCATTTACAAGATTCAAGGAGATAATAACCCTTGGAATTTTGAGAAAATCTAAGATCATGGTGTTTTTAAGATTCCTACTCTTAAACCTTTACCTAGTATTCCATTTCATGAATAACAACTTTTTAACTTTCCTATCAACTCAACCAAAGGTTATAATGGGCATCTCGAACTCATTAGTAATATTCCTCTTAACCTTTTAGACTCTATTGATGATGATCTTGATGAGATTAAATTAAAGATAAAATATTTAAATCTCATGCCTCATCTCATCTCATAACTTCCAGCCTCATTACAACCTCATTATCGCAAACCACCTTGTGATTACATTCCCATAGTCTTATCCAAGACTAGGCATTCTATTCACCATGCTTGTTTCAATGACAAAGTTATTCTAACTTGTGTCATTGATATTCATATGATAGATTGTGATGATGGCTATTCTTTAGATGATCTTTTATTAGGTGACCTTTTCCAAGCCCATGATGTCAAAATTATGTGTTATCATTCTTATTTATTTGAGTATTTTTGTGCATCTTCTCATGTTCCAACATTTATAGTTCCTGATTCTTGCATTTTCCCTCTTCATAATAGAGTAGACATGGTGCCAACACCTCAAGTTTCTAAGGAGCCCCATAGGACTATACTCATGGATTGTGTTATGACCAGACCTTACCATTTTTATAGGTTCCCTAACTCCCATCATTGGTTCACTCCTAAGGTTAGTGTAACCCTCATTAGACCTTTTGTTGATCCCAATCCTCCCATAGTAGAATTTATGTCATAACCAATTACAATTACTTCTTCCACTATTGATGAGCCTACTTTTACTTATTCCATTAGTACTTCTTTGATTCAGCCTACTTCGATTCCTTCTTCATCACCACCTTCTCTTGGTGATGGCTTGCTTCTTTTGCCTAAGATAGATCCTTTGCCTACTAAATGGGCTGATGCTATATATCCTTCTTCATCCATGCCTATTATACCTTCTCTCATGAGTGTTTCTCTTAAGAATACTCACAAGCATATATATTGATTCCATGGGATATATAATCACTCTTCTACCCATTGTCATAAGTTATGGCAATGTATTGATACCTTGCATCCTTATTACCTATAAATAGACACTACCATACCTCCTCCAAATATTCTTCTTGAATATATACCTAAGTATGGTGAGAGGTATTATCTATGGCACCAATGTGACACACATCACACTAATCATTGTTGTATCCTTTAACAACATCTTAAGGATCATCTTATAGCTATTCCTAGACCTTATAACATTCCTCCCATAAGTCATTAGCAATAAAGTTCCTCCTTCTCCCACAACTACACCTCTTGTGGTCCATTCACCACCTCCTGTGTCTCTACCTATGGTTCCCTCTCCACCCGTGGATCCTCCTTCACCCATGGATTCTTCTCCATTGGTGATTCCTACATCTCCCATAGATCCTGTTCCCACACATTCTCTTGACCATCCTTCACCCAATTCCCCTCCTCAGCATGATCCAATGAGTATTCCTACTTAATCAGTTAAGGAGATTAGAAAAGAAGTATTTGCCTAGTATTCAACAAAGATTGACAAGACATTAGCAGTAGTTCATATCCAGCTTCATAAAGATTTATCTGATGTCTTGGATAATGTGTGTGGATAGATTTACCAGTATTTATGAGAACATGCATGGTGCTTTCTTATTTACATTTGGATTGGACATGTGCTTCAATATTATTTTGATCTATTTTTTATTATATCATTGGACATGTCAAATTATTTCTTATCTTATATCATGTTGTCCCTTCTTATTATGCTATAGTTAAGTTTCAATTATTTATATTTCACATTGCCTTGTATTTTCCTTATCATTGATATTTTTCACTTATTCTCTTTCCCCTTTTAGAGTTTTAATTTCAAAACTCTTCCCTAGTATCTTCATGATTATTTATTTTCTTATCTTTATTTTTCATAGATAGTTATCATGGTGACTTGGTTATATCTACCATATTCCCTTTGGTTATTATCTCTTTTTACCATGTGATCAATAATCAAATAATATTTCTCATTACTATTTCCTTTCACCGATCCTCCTTTGGATCTCCTTTTTTCCTTCTTCCTTTTTCATAAACTAAGCTTATACATGGTTGAGCCTTGAGATCACATACTTGTTAATTTTCAAGCCTAAGTTTCCTAGTTAGTATTTTCTATTGGGTTACTTAGATTCCTTTAGCCTTAGCTTACAACTCATTCATGTGTATCACTATCTCTCTCAAGATTGGTCATTCCAAATCTGTATAAAGGATGAATCTTAAAAAGCCTTCAAAAGAAAGTTAAAATCCAAATCATTTAAAAAAAAGGCAATGATATCAAAAAGGCAAAAATATTCTCAAAAGTCAAATCACACTAAAAGACATGATTCAAATCACATCTCCTTCTAGTTGAAGCTCAATCTCCACAACAGGCCTCACGATAGAGCTGAGGTCCTTTGGGGTGCAGTAGGCTAGTTGATTAGAAGAGGAGAATATTAAAAAAAAAATTCCTAGTGCTACCTACTTTCTCATGCCAATACCCAATCTTCACAATAAACTGATGACTCTGTAAAGGGTTTGAAGAGCGGGAAACACATCATGGGGAGGTAGGTCTATTTTACTTTTATTTGTACCAATCTACCTTTATGAGTTGATCTTAGTAGGACATTTATTTTCCTATAAAGCTTTGTGTCTATAGGGAATAGGTTTCCTTTATATATAGATGACCACTAATCACTTAGTGTCTTTTCATGTCCTTAGTATGCCTCTTGCCTCCTAAGATATTCTCATAAGATGCCTAAGTATTTTGATTTCTACACTCCCTTTTTCATTCCATTTCCTCATATGTAATCTTGAGAAATATTTTTTAGCTTTTTGATCACTCCCCATGGGATTTCAATTATGAAATCTTGTTTTGTAAGACATAGGACCCCATATTCCTCACAAACTACCACCTTTTCCATCCTATTACCCACATCCTTGATTTATCAGTCCTAATCCTTTTGCTTATCAATGCTATTTTGGTACCCCTTAGGTTTTATTTTGTGATTTGTAGTATATGACCAAAGATAAGACCCAACTCTCCTCATAAAAGAAATTTTTTCCAATAAACAAGTCACCATCTAAATTACATGTGTCAAGCAAGATATAAGATTAGATTGATTATGAGGTTACACATCATTTGACATACTTCCCATCTTGATATTTGTTATGTTTTATGCTTTATTCATTTTTATTTTGTCTTTTATTTTATTATTTTTTGAGTGCATGTAATATTACAACCATTTCTTGAATTTCTCATACTTCCTAGCTTGAATTAGTATGATTAATTTAAGACCAAATTTTTGCAATTTTTTTTTTCTCTTTTATACTTCCCATCATGAAGTAGTATAATTGATTGACTTAATTTTGATTTTTTTATTACCATTCATCCCCTTTTCATCCCTTCCATTTTATAACTTTGTTTTTGATACTTCCCAATGTGATATTTAGTATTATTTTAATTGTTTTAATTTGGTGCCAAAATATTTCACATTGGTTTAAAAACAAATCCCCCTTTTACCATATTGTTTTCCATTTTCTTGGTTCTTTATACTTAGTCATTTTTCATGTTATTACACATTTCCTAGATTGAATTAGTATGTAGTACATTTTTGATTGATTATATTTTTTCCAAGTATTTTTTCCTGTTTCTTTTTTACCATACATGTGTTATCCATAATGATAGAAAATAAACCACATCACATATATTTCCTATAGCATATACAACAAAGTTAAATATATGTGCTAGAAATAAATATAACCAAAGCATCCAGAACCTCAACCATAATGAACAAATACAACCATTATAAAGATAACATACAAAACCAACACCAATATGCCAAAATGATACATCATATATATATATATATATATCTCAAGAGTTTGATATAATATATACAATCATATAGAATGCCTCAGCACTCAGATTGAGCTTCATCATGTCTATCTTGTGGCCTAGCCACACTGCCTATTGAGGCCTCAATTTGACTCCTAAAAATAATACACTATAATTAGGTAGTCTAAGATCTCAATCCCTCTACCTATCCTTATAAAAATTCTATCTACACCTATGCCTATGCAAACTTGGTTTGGGTCACTACATGTGCCTACATTAGCTAGGTTTACATTGTTGTATATTCCTACATCATCTATGTCACTATATCTCAATGCATAACTCTCTCATTGGCTAGGGCCTACCAAGCCTACCTCTCCCCTACACCCATCTCTACTAGTGGATTTGCCCTCTCTTTTTGCATCTATATCTACCTCATGGCCTCTCCCACTAGTCTAAACTAGCTCACCTAAGTTGGGGTAGATGGTACACTCAGATCCTATAGTGTTATAGGGTTGTACATCTATAGAGTCTCATCTAGGACGTCATGGAGTGCTCCCCTAACTAGGGACTCCCATCTCTCTTCCTCATCCTTAGGTACACCTAAAACATCACACTAGATGGATATTAGATCACTGTCATATCTCATACTATATATCTATATACCAAATAACAACTTAAGCAATAAATTAGTCATAATTTTTCTTACCTATCTATTTCTTAGCTCCTATGGTCTGGGCATCTATGTGACCACCTAGAATAGTCTCCTCATCAATGTAGTCTCCTAGTACCTCCTCTATAGGTCACCTCCTTAACTTGAACCTAACTATAATGTCTTACATCCATATCAACCTTCATCTAAGTGGTCTCTCTATCCTCTCCTCTAGCTTCTCTACTGAATCACCAAGGATGATGATGGTCTCCATTCTCTCTTATTACCTCTATCACTACCATGTCTTTGATGGCCATAGTTCATCTCTCTATAGAGATAGTGGTGGTACATCTAGTATCTCTACTCCTACCTCTAACTCCTCATAATATACCCTTCTCATAAATGACCAATCCATGGTCACTCCTAATATGGTCTCAATGTTGGTCTCACTCTCAGTGGTATGCGTCCCCTTCCCTCATGGTTCTCTCATATGCAATGTACACTACTTGGGCATGAGTATCAGTATTATTGGATGAGGTAGACCCATTTGTCCTATCACTCATGCCATCATATGTGGCTCTCTCCACCATGTATAGTGCCCTATCACCTCTCTCCTCTTTACTGTTAGTCTAATTGTGTGTCAGCTTTCCTAAGTAGTCACTAACTATTCATATGGCTACCATACTATATAAATGCATCTCACCATCTGTAGCACTAGCACATGGGGCATAACTCATGCTACCTAGTCCTCCCTCTATCTCCACACTCGAGGTGACCTATTATCAATTGCATGGGGCAACCTAGTCAATCGATACATAGGAAATCTCTCATATATCCATGCTATAAGTAGTATGATCAGTCCCATGGTCTTATGTCCTATGAATTGAATTTCAAATAGATCATGAACAAGATAGACCTAGATGATAGAGCCTTGATCATATAGCACTCCCTCCTCCATTATCATCTTGCTCAAGGGTATCATGTATAGTGGTACCTTGCCATCTGACTTGTGATAGAGAATTTACTATATCATAAGGCTTATCATTGCTTTCTAAAGTTCTAAAATATATGACATATACACATCATCTATACTCACTCTCCACCCTAGAAATATCATCTCTAAGATTGTAGCCCACATGGCTAAGGCTCCCCTATTCTCTATGCTATCTGGCATCCCTATGGTCAGTGGTGTAGTCCAAGGATGGCATGGACATCCTCTAATGTGATAGCCACCTCTATCACATCCCCATCTACCTCCCATTCCCAACAACCAAGGAACATGACCAACACATCTGCACTCAGGGGGATCTCTCACATATTCACTATACCTCCTAGACCTATGGCTACCAGTCTATCTCTGTCTCCATCTGTCAACCTCTCTAAAAAATTTGGTAACCATGACACATATATCAACCTTTAGAAACATGGTTGTCTCTACAATCAAGAAACAACAAAGGATGTATTATTTCCTCCATGTTATGTACAATCACAATACATTCTTTATACATTTTATTTTTAATAAAAAACAAGCATAATTTACTCTTTTTTATCCGTTTTATCTTATTTTAGTCCTTATTTCCCTTCTTTGGTTATTTTGGGCCATTATAGCCCTCTTTTGGATTTTTACATGCTTTTCTATGCTTATTTTAGCTCCTTAATCAACCTAGTTTGACCAAAATTTCCCTATTTTTGTCTTATTTTATCCTAAATTTCTTAGTTTTACTCTTATCTTCTTCTCCCTAGTGTTCAGGTTTTATTTTGTCCCTTACGGACTAACTAAACACCTTTTCACTTAGTTTTAGCTACCACAATACAGTAGGTCAACCTACACCTACTAGGTTGACCATATGGATTTTAACCTTGATTCAACCTACTAGGTTGACCTAGTTGACCTAATAGGTTCAGTGTGCTGGCCTAGTGTATTTTGCACAAAATTTGTCTTTTTCTTGCTTTTTCCCTATTTCCTTCTAACCCATTTCTTGTCTTCCTATCTCCTACCCTTAGAACCTAATTTTGTTCATTTTTGATATGTATAAATCCTTAAAATCAAAATTTACTCAAAATTCACTTAAATCAATGCAAATTTCAAAAATTGGTTTGATATTCTTGGTTGCATACCTGTAGTGCACCTGTTCTCACTCTTGGGATTATCTTGGTATCCTTATAAGCCACAATAATCTCTTATGAAGCACTTTGGCCAAGGGCAAGGTTGAGACTTGACAGGTTTATCTTCAAAGGTAAGTACTCCTAACTTTATTTCTCCTTTGTAAGAGTAGATAGATAATGTAGTATGTATTCTTCTCTTCCATGTATTAGGATTTTGTATGCATTTATGTGAGTATATGTCTCCTATGCATGTTTAGTTTAGTTATTTATTTTTTTGGTTCTAACCCCAACTTTGTGCCACAAGCTTTGGGGCATAGTAGATTAGTTTACTTTTCTTGTTATTAGAATAGTTTACTTTATTGTTTATTATTTAATTGAACATCAAATCATATTACTTTTTTAGGGTTATTGTGTAATTGTGTTAGACTGTAGGCTTTGGAACCCTTCCTAGCATGATGTGTTGTGACAAATGATACAAGTGATCCCCTAATCAGGTCTAGCAGATCCCCATATTGGTCATTCTCCCACTTAACAAGTGTATGCCCAATAAAAAGTGTAGGTGTACTCTATCTTATCTGATCGAAGATTAATTCATTATCCATCATGCAATTTTGATTGTATACACTTCCTTACTATGAGTGAAAGATAGAATGGGGGAAGCTTACCATTTTTATTTGATTTAACATCAATTTGTGGTTGAGATATATTAATTACAACATTAGGTCCCTTGCATGAAACCTTATTCATTATATAGAAGTTTTTTAGAGCTTAGAAAATAAATTTACACTAGAACAGATAGTGCTTCCCACATAGTGACATTCAAATTGGTCTTTTTCATCTACTCAAAAATACTAAAAGTAATGTTACCAACATTTATTAGTGACTATACAAGAGATATGTCTTCTTTTAAAAGATTTAGAGTTGACACTTTTGATTTAGACTAGCCCATGGACACAAAGGGTGGCCTTTGTACTATGTTGCTTTTTGTAGGTTCTTGTACAACTTTAAAAGTTGTAGATTGTTCTACCTTGGGGGGTTATTCACTCTCTATTGATATTTTCTTTGAATTTATATTGGCTACCACTAGACCTCCACCATTGAATAATGCCTCTTAATTTACACCATAAAAGTCCTCTTGTTAGTGTAGAAGAGTAAATTCACCCTGAAAAAGGTTATTATGTATCTACTTATTGGGATATGGATTATACTTATTTTCCTAGTGGATTTTATATTCCTTGCACCATCAATGCTTGATTGATAACACCATTAGGATAAGTATTTTGATTATGTGGCTGAGCACAAGGATAAAACCACTCATACTCCTGAGCCAAGTTGTTCTAAATAGGTACAATAGCTTTGGAATCACCAAGTGTAGGTAAAGCATGGATTTTTGGAGGTTTTAATTGATATTTTGACCTTGTGACTATGAATTTCCTTGGCATGGTTACCTATTGGGTTGGTATGCTAGGTTAGCTTGTTGATAAGGCTTGTAGTTCTAGGATTGTTACCTATTCATTACTACTAACTCATTGAAAAAACTCTTAAGTAGTGACTTAACCTCATATAAATCATATATAGGAGTGGGAGTTAAATCTAGTGATTTACTCATGGTGGGAATTGAAGAAATTATAGGATGTATTTTTGGAAATAGAGGCATTGATGACCTTGGGGCAATTTTTACTACTTGAAATTAAATAATTTTCATACCCTTATTACAATTTCATAGGCATTGGGAATTGTGGTGCCACCTATTGACTGAATCATAATAGATATATCACTATTTATATCTATTAAGTAATCTAAGAAAGTGTTATTTGGAGTTGGCTTGACCAATACTAGAATTCTATTCTATGTCTTTTGAAAACAAAAATTGAAATCAGTCATGTGCTCATGAGGAGCTTGTTAAATAGTAACTAATTATTTAACTAGGGAGAGGTGGTCACTCTTATATTTAAATTAAGTGCATATTATAGTGCCTAAGTCATTCCAAACATATATGGAACTAAGAGGTAGGTCTATGTACCATTGCAAGGCTTTACCTTTGAAAGAGGAGACCAGGAGCCTAATTGCAACATTATCTTATACCATGTTGTGGACTAAAACAAGATTAACAATGTCTTGTATATGTTCCATAGGAGTGGTGGAAATTTCACCAATAAAATATGGAAGGCTTTTTAAATCTAAGGTAGGCATATCATCATACTCAGCCAATTAGAGTGGGTTGTCTCCATTGAAAGCTATGAAATTTAAATTTCTAGCCATAACGGGAGGTATGAAATAGATGGGAATACTTGAAGGAGATGAAAATAAATTTTTGATATATAATCTTAGGTAAGGTATAATCGATCTTGATCTCTTTTTGTATGGAAATGATAATTCCAAAAAATCAACTCTCTTACCTTTAGTAGATGATCTTGTTTGTTTACTCATCATAAGTGATCCTTGAATTCCTAAATCCATAAGCTAGAGGCATCATTAGGAGATTTTAGAATGTGTTTGGGGATTTTAAAATACTTGATGATAATATCACCAATCTATTTATAATTTTTTGGTCCTCAGGGTGTGACAAAAATTGTTATCACATATTTTGCACCCATTTTTGATGTCGTAGCTCGTTGTGCAAAAATTTAATAATATAATGGGATCACATCCAAGGTATAGGACATTGGTGAATTATGGTGAGCCTCTTGATAAGTCTATATTATTTTAATTAAATTTGGTGAAACTAATAAATTAATAGCATATGTAGGAATTCCACTTCTTAGTGATCTTATTCCTAAACTAGGGTTTGATTGGGGAAAAGAGTTTTGAGAATGAAATTTACAAAACTGAAAATGATAATTACACCAAATATTTTGTAGTGGATTTTAATGTTTTATTAAATGAACATAGTATGATAATGAATATATTGAATTATTTTAGGAGCAAAAAATTATACAAATGTGAAATCAAAGGCAATATTTGGTATTTTTTATACAAGGGACAAGATTTTTTTTTAAATTTTTATCAATCTTAAAAAAGTGTATAAAATACCAAAAATTAAAATTAATGACTAAATAAGAATTAAACATCTATAAATATTTATATAACCTTGAATACACAAATGTTTCTCATAAAATAAAGATAAATCTTCAATTTATTCTCATTCTCTAGGTTACAACATGTAGAAAAGTTATTCAAAATGCAAAATAATGTCTCTAGTAGTAAAAAGATAGATGGGCTATGACATACTACCCATATTTATACAAAAAATCTCATAAAAGAGATTTTAACAATAAAATCCAATGCCTAGTATAAGAATATGCAAATTTAGAAGATCCATGCAAAAAGGGGCATGATTTTCAGTTGGTGGCATCTTTGGTGAAGTGAAAAAGTGTTGTAAAAGCTCATGCAAGAGTTGGGCATGATCCAAACTAATAAAGGCATGGTGAAAAATTCATGGAACACCTTTCTTCTTCTTCTTCTTCAGTTAAGCTACATGGATCTTCATGTAATGGGGGACACCAAAGTGAAACTCAATCTAAAAATAACTTAAGTTACTTTTTTTACAAAACCCTAATTTGTAATTTTTAGTTGGGAATTTTACAACTTTTAAGTCACACAATCTTTGTCAAAATTGGAATTGAATTTTACAATATGTGCTTTTACAACTTAATAAACTTAAAACTTGTCAAAATGGAAAGTGAAAATTACAAAATGGCTCTTTTTCAAAAAGAGATATCAAAATGATAGTTGCAATTTAAAAGTTATGTTTTTTAAACTTTACAATATTTTTACAATGATGAAAATACAATACACAAGAATATTTTTTGATAGAAGTAATTAATATATATCCAACACTTCTTAAACCTCTTGGTTCTTTTTCTCCTATGTTTTTTCAATGTGTGCATCAAAACCATTAAATATATCAAAGATTCTTTATTCTTCAAGACCAAAAGAGTAGAGGTTGATTTTCTCACATTATGATACTATATCAAAGAGTTACCTTCTTAAAGATATGTATGCTTGAGTCTCTTTACCCATATGATACAATGTGTTATGGTACTTGATGAAATGGTGGAGAAAGCTCAAGGTTAAGGTTGTATCTCTGGTTGATTTTATTTTGACCACCTATTTGAATTTATCTTGAACTTCCTACACTGAGAGGACCTAATCTTGATAATATTTTGGTTGACATGACAATTTATTCAATAATTATTCAATGTCATATAACACATCAATTACTTGTTATATGTAACCTTAGCTCATTGGTAGAATTTATAAGTATCTTTATTCTGAATTGAGTTGTGCTATCTAACTCCTCTTGCTCTCCATCATTTTTCAATATTTTTTCCACAAGGATGATGTCCATATCAATTGAGTCCACATCTATCAATTTTAGATAGAAAATATTCAATCTTTCTACCTCTTCTTCATACTTATTTATTTTTTCTCTTAGGGTGTCCCTTCTCTCCCTTAAAGTTGTATAGTGATCCATTACTATATCAATAAATTTGTTGCCTTTTGAAATGAGATATTTTGCCCATTCTTTAGTGGCCCTTCCCATACTACAAATTTATGTCACTACATCAAGTGTTGTCTGATCTAAGATCTGAGTGATAAGTTGTGTTGGTTGAATAGTGGGCTCAATGAATTTCTTCAATGCAGTCATTAGTTGTTCCACCTTGTTCTTTAGCTCATCCTTGGTGACCTTGTCACTATCCATTTTCTCAAAGAGGGAGTTAATGTTGGATTAAATGTCATGTTTCAACCACTCCCTCATAGGATTTCCAAGGTGATTTTTTGAGACTTGGTAATCCCCACCACTATATATTCTTTCTATTTGTCTAGTGGGGGGACTAAAATCTCTACATACATTTCCCCTATTGAATCATATAATATTATTGAAATATTTTGGGGAGTTGTCTTGTATTTCTTGTGTGCATCTGAGAGACCAAAATCTAATTTATTTGAGGACACCATTTTCTTGCATTTCCTCTCCATTATATGTCCTAACCAACTAGGGGTAGCATCTTATTATGTAGACACTATCACTTCAGAATTTATAGTTGAAGATGTTACACTGGTGGGCATGGTGATAAGTGTTATATCATATACTATTATTTCTATTGATTGTTTGATAGATGTATTTACCACATCTTCCCCATCTATGGGTTGAGTGTCCACATTTATATCAGTATCTTGTTCCTTATCTATCTCCTCTATAGGGGTTGTGTTTATTGTGGAAGGTGAAGAGGTAGGGGCAATGGAAATGAATGTGTCTACTAGGGGTGTGGGAGATGGAAGCGATATTAATGGAGTAGAAAAAAGGATTTGGAATTGAGGAATATATGGAATTATAGATTCTAAATCTTTAAATGAGTCAATAAAATTTATAGGGACACTCGAACTTGGTAAAGTGGGAAAGATGAAGGGGGATGAAGATGGAGTAGTAGTTATCCCAAGGGTTGGGATGGCCAACATGATTGTATTCAGAATGATTGAATCCATGACTATATATTATTGGGTAACATTGTTGATCAATGTAATGGAAGCAATTGTAGATGAGATAGAGGTAATTATGGAAGGGGGGAATGAGATGTGAAATAATGAAGTGGAATGGAAACTTGAGTATCTAATTAAGGGGAGACATGAGTATCTAATTGACTTAATTACATTGTTGGAAATGGAATTATTATCATAGGTAAATTGGTGGGAATGGAGGGTGGAGTCAATTGAGGTAAAGGAGGAGGAAGTGTTGGAGATACAATAATGATAGAGATAGGCGGGGGATATATCATATATATGAGAGTTATAAGTATAATTGAAATGGGGGTTAAAATTGAAAGTGCTTCAACTATAGCTTTGCCCTCAGATGCAATGATTATTGATTGATATTTTATTACTATCTAGTTGATTTATTATCCCTTTTTAGCCTTTTATTTATTCTTTAGTTTGTGGGAGATCACTAGCCTATCTAGTTTCTCTAGGAGTAATCCATCACTAAAACCTTCTACTGATGGTGGTACTCTTTTTTTCTTGAGCTCTAGTATTTTACCACTAATGCTTATTGCCTCTTTGGTCACTTTGACCCCTTTAATCTTGATCCAATTAAGTGTTTTATATATTACATGCATTTTTCTATCTATTAGAGAGAAAGACTCAAGAATAGACCACATTACTACTAGAAGGACTTGCAATAAGATCTTGTTATCATAGTAGACCTTATGTATTAGAGACTCATCATCTACCAAGTCCTCAAGGACAAATGACATGTCAAAAGTTTTGACCTAATCCAAGGTCATTCTAGAGTAGTCCTTTAGTCTTACTTCCTCCTCATCATCTAAGTCTTCCTATTAGTCTAAAAAGTAGGGGACATGGTAATATCTAGAAATTCTTAGGGTGCTAGTGATGTTACCATGAACATCATAGAATGACCTTGCCTCTAAAGTCCTCAAGGCCATTTGTGTCATTTTTGCATTTTCACACTTGGATTTATCTAAGGAGGGGCATGTTTACTTTCCTATACTAATGGGGAATGAATTCTTAATTTGTGTTTGATATATAATAGCTTGTGAGTTTTCATAAGTTACCTCACTATCTCCATCAAATCCCATTTATCACTCACATATCTTGTAAGGGTGTAAATTTAACCACTAAATTTTTATACCCTAATGGAAGAGTAGGTGGGGAACTAGATGAAATAAGAATCCTAATTATTAATCTCTAAAGTGGAATCATCAGATAATCTCTTCCTTTCAAGTTCTTTATCGAACATAATTATGATGCAATAGATAAATTCATCATTCACTCTTCTAAAGTGCTATCTACTTGCCTCCAAAGTGAGGTCAATGTAATAGTTGAACACTTTATTTGCCTTACTATTTACTATGTTTAGTCCTGGGAAAGATCTTCTTTGGCCAATATATATGCTAGATAAGAGGTCATGTAGAATTTCCCCATTATTTGGATCTCCATCAACTACTTTTGGAGGGAGTCAATAATGAATTGTGCCTATTGGATGCATTTTTTGTTCTCATGGATAACTCATATATTGATACATCTAATCTTGGAAGCTCTTTGCATCAAGGCTACTAATCCTATGTAATAATATGATTATATCTCCTACCTCATCCTTGAAATCAATCTTCACCAATGTATTAGCAATTTTGGGGGATACAATCCTAGGAATCCTTTGGACATTATTTATTCATTATTCTATGACATCATATATTGTTGTCTTGATAGAATTTTCTTGATGATTCTAGAGTTATATCTAGATAATTCTCAAATTTGGGTATCACAAATATATAGTCAATGAAGTCTAGGTCCAGATTTAGAATCCTTTATCCTTTATTATTCAACACCTCTCTCTTATAAACATCATAATGTTTTGATATAATGAGTACCAACTCAATAAATTATATAGTCAAAGGGAAATTTATTGCCTAGGGTAGTCTAGAATCATATATGCTCTAGATCTAGTCATTCTTAAATTTAGCATTGATTCTGGTCTAGAAATCACCTAGGTTAATGTGACCTAGGTATATGTCTATAATCTTAGTTGTGTTGGATTATAGACTAAGAATAACACTGGGTCATTTAGACTTGAAATTCATCTCTTTTCCAAACATGGATTATAGAGAAATTTCTTGGGGAAAACTAACTACAGAGTTGGCAGGATTTGTAGGTGGAAACTCTGATGGAACTTGGAGTTACTCTGTGTAGTGGAATTTTTTTTAGCAAACTAGATTTTTAAATGTAGGCTAATATCACTCATGGATATAGGAGGTTCAAAGCATAATTATGTTTCTTGATGAAAACTCTAGTGGAGATAGGAATTATTATAAGGAATGGAAAAGTCCATGGGGTTATAGGTTGTAATTTTAGGTTGAAATCCCATGGGAAATGGATGTGTGAAATGTAGTTGTAAATTCCATAGGGATTATAGGCAATCTTGTACGGAATATTCTCTAGTTTTAGAATATCTTAAGAATATTTACTGGTATATGAATTACAAACCCTAGATTTTCACTATGTAGAGAAGAAATTGGAAAACATGACCTCTTGGGAAAATAAATAGATAAAAAAACATGGGGCACCATAATAAATACCTAACAAACCTAATGATGCCTAAGTAACTAATGAAACCCTATAAAATGCAATCAAATCTTTAAACAAAGTTGTAGGAATGAAAATAACTCAAACAAGCTTGATTTACAAGAAAAAGATGGTTGCAAAATGTAGAAAGATCCAAGGGAATACCATGTAGGGTTAATGGAATCATGGAATTTCTTGTAAGTGTATTTCATGGTGAGGAGTGTGTGGTCTTATGGTGTGGCTCTTAGGTAGGTTCACAATTTGAGGCATGGAGCTCCAAAGTCCAATTAGCAAATTTAAATAATGAATTAACAAATCCCTAATTTTATTTATATAGACCCCTATAATAAATTACATAATGATGGTGGTTGGTGAAGATCCAGAGTCTACAAACACTTTTTCAATTTAACAATTTTATAAATTGCACTTTGACCTCCAGATTTTGGAAAATGGGAAGGCAAAACTGTTGGAAATATTGTCATTGATGTCAAAGGTTTAGTATTATTGGTGATAAAGGCCCCATTGCATTAATGTTATTTATCTTGGCTAATATGAGTTAATATTTATTTAATATTAATGAATATATTTTTGGTTGCATATGAGACAAAATAAGGGCCCATTGAGAAGACGAAGAGTCACAAGATAAAGACAAAAGAAGGATGGGATGCAGTTTCCCATGAAGAGTCATTTTGGGGAATACCAAGAGTCACCAATTGAAGACAAAATAGTAAAGGATGAATTTATCATGAAGGGACACTTAAAGGAATACAAAAAGTCAACAAAGATAAAGACAAAAGTGGGAAAGACGTTTTTGGTCATGAAGGGTCACCACATGACTTTTCAAATGCTTGGATATGAAGGGTCATCCAAGATTGGTGCCATTTTCCATGAGGATTGAAGGGTCACAAAGGGGGAAGGACAAAGGTCATTTGGAAAGCTATAAATAAAGGCTTGAGTAGCCATTTGTAATGTGGATGTGAGAGGTTGATTTGATATTGTAATATCTAGCTTATAAGAGTAATTTTGAGAGATGATTTGTATTTGTTATATCTAGCTTAGAAGAGCAAAAGTGAGAGAGAGGAAGGAGATGTTGTATTGATCTATCATTTGTTGAGATAGCAACATTGAGAGATAGGTGTGTGGTATACACAAAGGGTTGGTGCTCCTATGGGTTGGTGCTCATGAATTGTTGCTGGGTTGGTGCTTGGCAAAGGAATTGGTGCTCCTGTGGGTTGGTGCTCATGAATAGCAGCTGGGTTGGTGCTCAGAAAAGGGGTTTGAAGCTCTTGTGGGGTGGTGCTCATGAATTGTAGCTAAGTTTTGTACTTGGCAAAGGGGTATGGTACTCCTGTGGGGTTGTTCTCATGAATATATTTGAGATTGATTCTCTATAATTTTTCCCACGTTGGGTTTCCACGTTATATTTGGTGTCTCTCTTTGTCTTGTGTGATGTTTATTGTTTGAGTTTTATTGCATATATTGAATGTTTGATTATGTGGAATATTGGTTAAAGGAAATATTTATAAGATATATAATATACTAATTCACCCCCCCTTCTTAGTATATTCCATGCTTAACAATTGGTATCAAATCATGTTCCTTCAGAAAGGGTTTAACAACTTGAAGGTAGATCAAAGGAAAAGCACAGATGGCC
This sequence comes from Torreya grandis, assembly GCA_037957365.1. Lineage (NCBI taxonomy): Eukaryota > Viridiplantae > Streptophyta > Pinopsida > Cupressales > Taxaceae > Torreya > Torreya grandis. The sequence goes on along the minus strand of JARHVA010000019.1, from coordinate 10,678,689 downwards.
AAGCAGCTAAAGAAGGAGAATCAAGAGTTGAAATCTATGGTTGAGGCTCTTAAGGAAAATATGTGTATCTTGGATTCTAAGTTGGCTATAGAATTAAAAGAAAATTAGGTATTTATTCAAGATCTTAAGAATCAGTTAGAGGTTGCAACTTCAATTTTAACATCAAAAGAAGAAGAGTGTAATCATTTGAAGGATGAGTTAGATTATTTAAAGAATAATCATAAGAAGCTTATAATCAAGGTTGAAAAAGATCATGAAATATCAGTCCAAGGAAAGAAGGATGCAAGTTTTGTAGGAAAATCAAAGAAACCAATCAGGCAACCCAATGCTTTCAAGTTTTCAAATTCTTTTCATGGCCATTGTTTTGTTTGTCATAATGTTGGTCATAGGGCAAGAAATTGTATGAGGAGAAGCAATCAGTTAAAGGGAGATCTCAGTCACATTCAAGAAAAAGGTATGAGAAATATTGTTTGCTTTTGTTGTCATGAGGTTATACATATTGCCAGATTATGCCAAAATAAAGTAAAGAGATATTCAAAGTATGTCAAAGGTTACAAAGCCCCTAAAAGATATGAGAAGAGTCAAATTAAGGTTTGGAGACCTAAAATAACAAGGATTGATTAGGTTGAGTTTAAGAATGAAAATGAATTACTTGCTATAGTAGATAAAGAATCAAATAAAAAGGATTGTAAAGAATCTCTTGTTACATTTGAGCATGAGCTTTGTCAAGATAAGATAGTTGAAAAAGTTGAGAAGAAGAAGAACATCATAAATGATAAGGTTAATAGGGAAAAAAAATTAGATATGCTTAAATGGATTTTAAAAGAAAAACACAAGAAGATCAAGGAAGAAATAGAGGAGATGTGGGAATCTCCTGAGATTTATTTCTAGAACCCTTCTGTGTGGGGGTGTCTCTTCTAGGCTTCAAGGAGACACTTTTAAGAAAATTGAAACATGGCGGGTGCTATTGGGTCTTGGATATTTTGCATGACAAGAAGGTGAGTTGACAAATTAATTTGTATATCTTTTGAGGGAATATATTTTTGAAGAAAATTTTGCATCAGTATTATGGTTTGAGGCTATTAAAATGATTGTTGCATATGTAGTGTTTCAAATAATTATGGTCATAAGAAATTAGAATGTTGAAAAAGAGCTAACAGTTTTAGAGAGAAAGAAAAGGGTACTCATGCAGATTCAATCAAGAAGGATCAAAGTTTCAAAGCTCCATTCATCAGGAAGAAGGTTTAGTTATGTTCATGGCAGAAGAAACAACCTGAAGATTCTATGTTGGTGCAAATAGCTTTGCATGTAAGATCAGCCATGGTTTGTTGATAGCAGATGTTTGAGGCATATGACAGGAGAAAAGAATAAAGAAGATCAATGGTGGTATAGTGAGATTCGAAGATAAAACCACTGCCAGGATAGCCAGAAAAGGTACTTTATTTTTGGATAATGGTAGAACCAAGACTAAGAATGTTTTATAAGCATAATCTATTGAGTGTAAGGCAAATATGTGATCAAGGATACACCTTAAAGTTTCATGTGGAAGGTTTTGAGATTAGAAGGAAATATTCAAATAAGTTGATTGCAGATTCTCAAAAGACAGGTAAAATTAGATATCTTCTCAAAGATCGATGAGAGGAGTTGGGAGTAATTTATTTTACTTCCTACCATTGATGTTTAGCATCAAGTGAGGGGGAGCTAAGTGTAATCTCTAGGTAGGCCCTTTGCCATTAATGTCAAAGGGGGAGAATAACATGTATAAGTATAGGTGTAGAATATAGGTACAGGGAATAGGTATAGGTTGCTATAGTAAGGGGGAGTTACTGTATGTTTTCATATGATAGTATGTGCAGGTGATAGGATGTGGTAGTTTCAGGATTGAGGTTGCCATCAATGACAAAGGGGGAGATTGTTGGAAATATTGTCATTGATGTCAAAGGTTTAGTATTATTGGTGATAAAGGCCCCATTGCATTTAATGTTGTTTATCTTGGCTAATATGAGTTAATATTTATTTAATATTAATGAATATATTTTTGGTTGCATATGAGACAAAATAAGGGCCCATGGAGAAGACGAAGTGTCACGGGATAAAGACAAAAGAAGGATGGGATGCATTTTCCCATGAAGAGTCATTTTGGGGAATACCAAGAGTCACCAAGTGAAGACAAAAGAGTAAAGAGCAAATTTCTCATGAAGGGACACTTAAAGGAATATGAAAAGTCACCAAAGATAAAGCCAAAAGTGGGAAAGACGTTTTTGGTCATGAAGGGTCACCACATGACTTTTCAAATGCTTGGATATGAAGGATCATCCAAGATTGGAACCATTTTCCATGAGGATTGAAGGGTCACAAATGGGGAAGGCCAAAGGTCATTTGTAAAGCTATAAATAAAGGCTTGAGTAGCCATTTGTAATGTGGATGTGAGAGGTTGATTTGATATTGTAATATCTAGCTTAGAAGAGTAATTTTGAGAGATGATTTGTATTTTTTATATCTAGCTTAGAAGAGCAAAAGTGAGAGTGAGGAAGGAGATGTATTGATCTATCATTTGTTGAGATAGCAACATTGAGAGATAGGCATGTGGTATACACAAAGGGGTTGGTGCTCCTGTGGGTTGGTGCTCATGAATTATTGTTGGGTTGGTGCTCAGCAAAGGGGTTGGTGCTCCTGTGGGTTGGTGCTCACGAATAGCAGCTGGATTGGTGCTCGGCAAAGGGGTTTGAAGCTCCTGTGGGGTGGTGCTCATGAATTGTAGCTAAGGTTTGTACTTGGTAAAGGGGTATGGTGCTCTTGTGGGGTTGTTCTCATGAATATATTTGAGATTGATTCTCTGTGGTTTTTCCCACATTGGGTTTCCATGTTATATCAGGTGTCTCTCTCTGTCTTGTGTGATGTTTATTGTTTGAGTTTTACTACATATCTTGAATGTTTGATTATGTGGAATATTGGTTAAAGGAAAGATTTATAAGATATATAATATATTTATTCACCCCCCCTCTTAGTATATTCTGTGCTTAACAAGAACTTGGGGAATAATTTGTAAATTACAATTTGTACTTGGAGTTTTGTAATCCAAAGGGAAGGTGGTTGATGGGAAGTAGAGCATGGATTGCAATTTACAATTTTGAAAATTGCAAATTGCTCCTCGAGTTCTAGTTTTGGTTAGAATATTGCATAGGAAGTGGAGGTTGGGAAGCAATTTACAATTTTGAAAATTGAAAATTGTAGTCTAATTATTGGTTTCTATGGGGTATTTGGTTTGTGGGAAGCAAAACTCTACTTATAATTTACAATTTTATAAATTAAAAATTATGAGTGAGGTTACAATTTTCACCAGCTAGTGTTTAGAAAAAAGAGGATGTTTGGATGCAATTTAAAACTTTTTAAATTTCAAATTGTAATTAGATCTCCAATTTACACTAGCTAATGTATTGTGGGATCTCGAGTTTAGGAAGCAATTTGTAATTTTGCAAACTATAAATTGTATTTTAATCTTTGGTTTCTACATACTTAGGAAAAATGAGTTTTTTGGGTCAATTTAAGACATTTTTCCAAAAAAGTAATGGGTCTCCTTTAGGGCACTTGACATTTTGACATTTTTTGAACAAAAATATCAATAATGTTAAGTGGGGATAAATGTCATAGTCACCTTAAAAGATAAATTATAATATGAAAACAAATTGAAGGATTTAAAAAACTTCATCATGCCAAACATCACCTTTTGAAACAAAAGGAATTACAATACATAAACTAATCAAAAGTAAGTTTAAGTTAGCATTATTGTGAAACCACATCTCATAGTTTCTCATAAATAATCATCTAAGCATATTCAGAGCCTTTTATAACATAAGGACATCCATTAAAAAGTAGGTGTATGCAATCAAAAATGCATCATGTCCCTAAATAAATCCTATATCAGATGGGATAGAGCACACCTACACTTTCAATTAGGGGTGTATAATTGTTAAGCAGGAGCATGACCAATGTTAGGATCCACTAGACCTGATTATGGGATCACTTGTCACAACACACTATGTGAGATAGGGTTCCAAAGCCTATAGTCTAACACAATCACATAACAACCCTAAAAGAGTCCTATGCTTTAATATTTCACTAATATAATAACAAGAAAATTAAATCTAATCTAGTGCACACCAAATATTGTGGCACAAATTGGGGGTAAGTAAATCAAAACATGTATAGGGAACTTCAAATAAAGTAATTATAAGTAACAACCTAATACATAGAATATAAAGAGTAATATTATTTGAGCCAACACTTATGCTACTTCTATTTACTAAAAGAGAGGAAAACAAAGTTATAATATACTTACTTGAATATGAACTTGTCGAGACACAATCTCTCCCTTGGCTAAAGGGGCTTCACAAGGACTTGTTATGGTTCATAAGGATCACTTTGTTAGGCCAAAGCATCCAAGACCTATCTACAAGACTAGATTATATAAAATAAGAAACCTAAGCTAAGTCTCCTCAAGTAGAATGGTGGAATATCAAATTATGAAGAAACACAAGTGAATAATAACTCTTGATTATATATTATAATAATGATGAAATAACCTTGTATATATAGGTGGAAATTACCCTAAAATCATTCAAGAATGTTGGTTGTGCTAGGTTAACCCGATTGATCTAGCACTTTTTTGGGGCTAACTCACTAGGTCTATGTTAGGTTATCTGAGAGGCTAACAAACCAAAAGAGAGAAAAGGTCTGTAAACTATACTAGGTCAATCAAGTTGACCTAGTATGCTGAATAGGTTAAAAGGGTGCCAAATAAGGAAATGAAGGATAGAAAGAGTAAAAAGATTAGAAGACTATGCAAGGGAGGAGAAATAACTTAGGAAAGGTTTTAGAAACTAGTTGGTTTGGTAATAATATGGAAAAAATGGATAACAATCCTACGAAGCACCAAAGGTCTGCCCACCCCTTTCCTGGTGTACCCCTTAGGGTGTCCACTCAGAGAGATTGAGTCTCAATAGGTTCCTCCAAGATGTAAAGCATAAATAATTGATAAAAGATAAAAATATTATGTGTATACATATGCCCCACTTGAATCTCATCATGTGTCACTAAGGTGTAACAGGGGATGGTGCTTCAAGAAAAAAACATAAGGACACACACAATGTCAATGCTAAAAAAAGTTGTAATATTTTAAAAGCATAAAATAAGTAAAAGTAAATGATTAAAAGGGAAACTAATCTAAAAGTAAATAACTAAAAATTAAATGTAATGAGTATGTTGACTTACCTTTTATTGTAGGATGGTTGTCTTCCATGTTGTTAGTTTTGATTGTGTAGGGTATAGAGATTGCTTTCGACAAACCTAAGAATGCAAAACTAAAGAGAAAAAATAAACAAACACAAGAAAAGCCAAGATAACTAGTGCTATGAGGATGGGATGTACTTGTGAAATTTGGAAAGCTAGGTGATAGGTGCTATGTTACACCAAACTACCAAGTCAAACAATAAGAGTAAATTAGGTAACTGAAAAGCTAAGGCTACTAAAGATCAAAAAACTCAAATAAGCTTTCCTAAAGTAAGAAAGATAAACTCACCAAATCAAACAAAGGATACATGTCAAACAAGATCATAAAACGAAATGAAAATAAATGGTAAAAAGAATAAATAAAAAGACAAAATGGTAAAAAAACATTGATGAGTGAGTAGTAACAATCCACATCTCACTCAACAATGGAAAAAAGATTCATAAAAGGGAAAAAACATTATCAAGTGAGTAGTAACAAGCCACATCTCACTCAATAATGGAAAAATGGCAGGACCTTAGGTGTCTATAATATCAAGACAACAAATCACGATAAATGGTAAAAAAAAGTTAAAGTAAATTTAGTAAATATAAAGTGATGTAAAGAAAATGATCTAAAGTTTCTCAAACATGTTGTTTCACTCTAAAGAAAGATAAAATTGAAACAAAATAGTGCTAGAATGTTTTTAAGAAATGAAGAAGGAATTAGAGAAGAGTGAAAATAGATTTGGAATCATAATTTTTCTATCAAGGGGGAAAATGGAATGGGTGGAGGGGAGAATGAAGGAAAAACCAAGGAAGAGTAACTCTTTATCAAAGTCAAGACACTCAAATTAAGTTTGTCAAAATAAGAGGAATTTTGACCTTAATAACTACGAAGAACTTCTCTTAGTGACATAAGTATTAGGTAAAAAATGGAGTATATAGATCATCCCATGAAGGCTATATGCATGAAAATTAAAATAGACCTACTTCCCCATGCCATGTTCCCTGCTCTTCAAGACCCATTAGGAAGCTGTCAGTATACTATAAAGATTGGGTACTTGTGTGAGAAAGTAGGTAGCACCATAGATTTTTTTGAATTCTTATATTCCAATCTACTATCCTACTGCACCCCAAAGGACTTCATTTCTATATGAAATCGACTGTGGAGTTTGAAATTTGATTGGAGATAGGAGATGTGGTTTTAATTATGTCTTTTGGTGTGAATTTGACTTTTGAGTAATGTATGTTTTTTTAAAATATCATTTCCTTTTGTTTAAATGATTTGGATTTTAACTTTATTTTGATGGCTTTTTCTATTCCTCCTCCATACAAATTTGGAAAACCAAACATAAGTGCTAAAGATGACTTTCATTTGAAAACTTGGGACAAGGTAACTAAGAGAGAAAAAATTCAAAGAGCATTGGGTCTAAGATTCTCATAAATCTAGGTGAAATAAAAGTGCTATCTTGACTTAGACCTTGTTTTATCCAATGCAGAGATGAAAGAAAGGGGAAATCAAGAGGAATGACACAAGTAAAAAATTGAATTACTTCGAATTGCAAAAAAATGTGACAAAGGGTAAAAAAAGAAGGATACAATGATATTAAAGTGTGATTCCTTATCACAAAAAAGATGGAAGTGGGGGAAAACATGCTAATATATATTGTTATGTAGATTTCATCTAGCAAAACAATCAAAAGCTAAAGTTGAGAACAAGGATAAAGAACAAGAAAAGAATGGTAATTTTATGAGGAGGGGCAAGTCTTATCCACTTTCTTATAAATCAACTCATCAAAGAGGGAACCACAAGGGTGATAGTACTAAAGATAAAATCAAAGTGAGGGAGCCTTTTTACAAAGCACATCATAAATAAAAACCTAAAGGATGCCAAAACAATGTTGGAAATCAACAAAATGAGAAGGAAATGATTAAAATATGGTGGTTTTATGAGGGATGTTATGTCCTATCCATGTTATTACAAAGAAAATCACAAAATAAAAACCCAAGGGGTGAAAAAAATAAGAGAAAATGCAAGAAGATAAGGAAGAATATGGTACATCAAGAAACCAAAAGACCAAAAGGGAGGACTAAAGGTTTGTGAAAGGAAAGAAAATGCTACAGAGGGAGAGACTCATGCTTAAGTAACCTATAAAAATATTTAGATAGATATAGATAGAAAACATGACATGACAAGAAGGAAATTTTTAGCTAAAGTACTTTTTAAGGAATTGAGCATTGGTGGAATCTTCGAAAACATGGCCTTCATTAGTTTAAAGGCGATAAGTTCTTGGACCAAGAATGTCTTTAACTAAATATGGGCCCCACCATTTTTGGGCATATTTTCCTTATTTATCATGGGTGTAATCTAATTTAAGAATAAGATCACCAACATTAAAAGTGCAGACTTTAACACATTTGTTATGTTATTGGGTGATGCAGGCCTTGTATTGGTGGTTATGTTGTAATGCAAAAAGATAATGTTCATCAAAAAGATCAAGGGCATGAAGGCAAGATTCACATAATTCTTCATTGAGAATTTCATATATATATATATATATAGGGAAGCTCAACTTCTAATGGAAGGACCGACTCAGAACCATAGATGAACAAAAATAAAATTGCCCTAGTGGTAGTACGTATGCTAGTCTGATGGGCCCAAAGTGTAGGGTAAAGATGAATATGCCAATCCATACAGGTTTCAATAATTTTCTTTTGTAAAATTTTGTTGAGAATTTTATTGGTAGCCTCATCTTGACCATTTCATTGTAGATGATAAGGTGTGGAAAACTTGTGATTGATCTTAAATTTGGTACAAAGTTATTTAACATGTTTATTTTTGAAATTACCACCATTATCTAAAATGATGGTATGGGGAATGCAAAAGTGGAAAATAATTTGGTTAAGAATGAACTTGTCTATGGTAGGACTGGTAACATATACAACGGGCATTGATTCTACCCATTTGGTAAAGTACTCGATAGTAGTGATGATAAAAATGTGCCCATCTTAGGAGTGATGAAGTTTATGAATGAGATCAAATCCTCATGTGGAAAATGGTCAGGGAGATTTGATAGTTTGAAGCTCAATAGGAGGTGAATGGATAAGATCATTGTAAAGATGACAAGGATTTCACTTCTTAGCAAATTCAATTTCATCCTTTTCAATATTAGGCCAAAATTAACCCATATGTAGGTATTTATGTGATATAGCATGTCCATTATAGTGACCACTATAAATTACCCCATGTTCTTGCTCGAAAAGAGGAGGAACCTCATCTTGCATAACATAATAGAGCAAGGTTCCTTCAATGTTATTATAGTAAAGGATGTTATGTCAAAATACATACTTGAAAGCTTATTTATGAATTCATGTCTTTTCATGAGAATTTAGATTAGGAGGATAATTTTTATGTTCTAAGTATTTAATGCTATCTTGGTACCAAGGGTTTTGTCTCATAGTCACAACCTCGATGTGATAAATAAGTGAATCAAGTGGTTGGATAGACGATGGAGATTTTTTGATTTAAATAATAAAGGAAGGATCAGAAAGAACTTGATGAGGATGAAAGAGAGAAGCTAAAGAGGCAAGATAATTAGTAATGGAATTTTGGTCTCAAGGAATAGGCTTGATAGTGAAAGAGATAAAGTCCTTTGCAAGAGTGGTTGTAATTTGATGATAGATAATGAGGTTCTCACTTTTACATTGATAATAACCATTAAATTGGTGAAAAATGAGTTGAGAATCTCCTAAATCATGAAGATATTGGCTGTCTAGATCAAGATCAACTCTCATGCCTAAGATAAGAGATTTGTATTTAGCCATATTATTGGTGACATCAAAGGTTAAGCAAAATCTAAACAAATAATCTTACTGAGTGAACTAGTGAGAATGCAACCCACCCTAGATCCTTAAGGAATTTAGCACCATCAGAGTGGAGGGTCCAAGTATCCTAATGCAAGTCAACATTAATTTAAGGGAGCTCCTTAATAACTACCTTTGATATAGTAATACTCAAGGGAGGGGAAGATTATTCAAGATTATGGGCTTCAAGATCAATAGTAAAGATATGAAAATAGTCTTTAAGGGATATATATTGATTAATACCTTCAATGAAAAGGATATTACCATCAGGAAGATCTCTTGAAGTGAAGAAGTGGCTAGAATAGGGGCTGTAATAAATTTGTCAGCTATGACTTGCCCTTTAACAACTTTTTGTGTGATGATGTAGAGATCAAATTCCATGAGTAAGACCATCCATTTGTCAATTCTATCTCCAAGAAGAAAGGATTTGGAGAAGAAATAATAAATGGGGTTGAAATGAATGATGACATAAGTAATTTGGTATAACATATAATGATGAAGCTTTTCAACTATAAAAAAGATAGTGGGGCAATCACACTCAACTTTGGTATAACGTGTCTCATAATCAAGGAGGCCTCAGATAATGTATTAAATAACATACTCTATTCTTGTATCATCTTATTGGGAAATCATTACCCCAATTGAAATAGGTGTGGAAGTAATATAGATAATTAATGGTTTATCATTGTAAGGTAGATGAAGTGTATGTGGATGAAGTAATGATTCTTTCATATTATCAAAGGTTTTTTGATATGGATCCATCCATTCTAAAGTTGTACCTTTATTGAAAATAGAATTGATATATTAGATGTGATAAGCCATTTTAGATAAAAATCATCTAATTTCCCCAAGTTTTCCTAAATAAGTATGAATATCAGGAATAGATCGAGGAATGGGCATGTTAACAATAACACTAATTTTCGCTGGGTCAACATTGCTACCATAGAGAGAAACTAAGAATCCTAAATTTTTTCTAGATGTGACTCCAAAAAAAAATTTAAAAGTATTAAGTCTAACTTTTTATTTAAGGATATGGTCAAAGATGATAGAAAGATCAAAAAGATGTTCTTATGATGTTTGTATTTAGCAATAAGATCATCCACGTAAGTTTTAACAATTTGTTGGATGAGATCATGAAAGATGTGAGTAATATCATGTTGATAGGTAGCTCTAGCATTTTTAAGTTTGAAGGGCATTTTGGCATAATAATAGGTTCCCCATTCCATCATAAAAGTAGTCTTATGTTGGTCCTTGGGAGTGATATAAATCTGATTGTATCTCAAGAAACCATCCATAAGAGATAATATTTCATAACCAGTTGTGGAATCAATGATGGAATATATTGTAGGTAAGGTAAATTTGTCCTTAGGACAAGCAAGATTAAGGTTGTGAAAATAAATACAAATGTGGATGACCATAGCGACCTTTTTCTAAATGGGAACAATGTTAGAAACCCATTCAAAATAATCCACTAGTTTAATGAATTTAGCATCTAGTAATTTAATGATTTCCTTATGACATAGATTAGTAAATTTAGGTGCGAATTTGCATTGATTTTGATACATTGGATTAGCGTCAAGATAAGTGATAATGTTATGAATCAAAATTCTAGGGTTAATGCCAAGCATGTCTTGGTAGGACCAAGCGAATGCCTCTTGATATTTATAAAATAATAAGCTAAAGTTATCATGCTCAAATGTTGAGAGTTCTTAAGAAATCATGATTGGTTGAGGAGAAGATGGGGTACCATATTCGATACAAGTTATTTCTTTGAAAAACATGGCATTATTGTCTTGAAAATGGTAAGTTGTATTAGGTAAGGCTGAAATTGGATTTGTTTTAGGATTAATTCTAGTGACAAAGTTGTTAAAACAAGGAGTTTTATTCTTGAAATTTCCAAGTTTATGATGCTACCAAGGAAGTTGAGGTTCCCAACCGTGAAGTAACTAAAGAATGGCTTTGTCACTAGAAAAGGTAGGAAGAGGGCCATAATATTAAAAATCTACTTCAAGATTTAGAATTTTATTTCCATGGTGATCATATTCAAAATGAATTGGACAGACATTGGTTGCCTTGGCACCTAGTGTAATTTTAGAGGTAGAAGAAGCAGATGGATTCAAATAGATCAGAGTGTTCATAGATTTAATGATGGGAGAAGAATCTAAAGAAATGATATGATACATAGGAGGTAGAGAAGATGTAGGATCATCTTTAGGTGCACAAGGTGTAAGTTATTCTACCACCCAAGGAGTATTGATAAGTGGAAAATTGGTGGGAGGTACATGAACCTCAGGATCTACGTCATGATGTGTAGATATGGTATATACATCTCAATTAAAGGAATGAATTTGGCCTAAAATATTTTGATAGTGCTAGACATCCAAGTCTATAGAGTGAGCTTGGGACATGATATAGTTGTCATCATATGTTGGAGAAATCATACATGATTAAGAATTAGGCAGAGTTTCAAAAGGTGAAATCCTAATGTTGCTAAATGTATGAAGGGACATGGTGAGAGGATATTGGAATAATTTAGCCACTCCAAAATCATTGCAAGTGAAGGCATATTTAGGTAAATATGGTTCTTGAGCATTGCATGGAGGGGGAAAATTGATAATTTCATTCATTATAGGAACAATATGATCTCGAGGTAAGACAAAAGGAAACCAATCTAAAATATATGGAGGTGAATTATTAGTATTGCAAGTGTGTTGTAACTCATTGGGCTCATCATCATCAAAATCTACAAGAGAAAATTTAAGATCAATATTCATGTTGATGAACTCAGGTAAAGGACCACTATTGATTTTAAATTTTTTAGGAATTCGATATTGAGGCTTAAGATTGGGAATATAGATTCTCCATGGGTTGAAATCATCTTCATGTTTTTAACATTATTTTTTATTTAATAATTTAATACACTGACTACCAGAAGAGGTGATGACCCTCATCTAATGAGTCCATGGATGACCAAGAAGAATACTATAGGATAAAGGAAGATCAAATACCATAAGCTTGGTTCTAATAGTCTTAGGTCCAATAGTCAATGGAAGCCAAATGTAACCAAGTGGCTTTTGATTAGTATTGTCAAATCCATGACAAGTAAGATGGGTTTGTTTAAGATGATATTTGTTATAACCAAGTTGTTGAATGAGCCATAAAGATGTGACATTAATACTATAACTTTTGTCAACTATAAATTTTTGGATAAGGGTGGTATTAATGGCTAATTTAAATAAAGAGAGGTAGATCATTGATGTGAAAAATAATTTCATCATTGATCATGTTCTCTATAAGAAATTTAATGTAAGGCTTATAAGAAAGACACATAGTCTCAATGGTATTGAAATTAGTTTGTTGAGAATTGATAGAAGGTGGTTCTTCATTTATGGAAGATGGATCTTTAATTTCTTGAATTTGTTGCATAAAAAATTTATGATGATAAGGTGAAGTGTGAATAAAATCCATAAGAAGAATATTACAAGGCATACATTTGATTTCTTCAATAAAATTCCAATGTGATTTAGAAGAACCATCACAAGGTTTAGAAGGCAAATTAGATTTAAGAGGTATAGATGTGGTGGGAGGATCAGAAGGAGGAATTCATTCCTTAGTTACTTTTGAATCATCATGAGTGGTAGTGGTATCTTTAAGCAATTTTTCTTCTAAAGATAATTTCTTAGGTTTGGTAACATGATCTTTGTGAGCTAATTTATGATGATAATTAACCTTATCAATGTTGATATATTGATAGTTGTTATAATATAGGTCATAATCAACATTGATGGTAAAAATATCTTTGACATGTGATTGATTATTTTTTAAAGAAGATTTTGGATTATTAGAAGTAGATGATTTAAATTTTTATCATTTTTGAGATTCGATAACATACTCTTGATGATGAAGTTTGATCATAGCCTCATATTTGAATGAGTCACCAAGCATATAAGAAATGACACACTTAGTGATCCCTCTACAAGATTCATGAGAATGCCCAATGTTGGTATGGAACCAATAGAATAAATTGGAATCATACCACTTAGGAGGATCATTAGGATAAATGAAAGGCTTTGAGGGTAGTGAAAATTATTCTATTTGTTAAACTAAAGGAGGTGTATGAGATGGTAAAGGAATATCAGCTTTGACAACTCTAGGTTTGGTTTGGGAAGTATTTCTAGTGATATAATTAGATTTTGAAAATATCCTTTAATAATTTTATGATTGGGTTCAAATTGCTTCACAAGAAAGTCTTGAAAATTAGCTTGGTCAGGAGCTTCGTTAAGAGTTTGATGAGCAAAGGTTCAAACCTTGTATCGAAGAATGAGAGTAAGAGAAGTAATAAAGAGTTTGAATAAATTATCATTAGTCATATTATGATCAGCTTTATGAGCTAAATATTTCCATATTTTAATAAATTCATGAACTGATTCATTAGGATATTGTTTGGCATTTATGAAGTGACAAAGATAATTTTTAGGAAGATCATAATGTTGAAACTCTTTAACCAAAGGATTGACCAAATCTTCATGTTGCCAAATAGAATGCTGAGTAAGTTGATTATACCATTCTAATACATCACCAGTGAAAGTTTTGACTAATAGTTTAGTTGTGGAAAATGTATTAGTTTGGATCCACTCTTTTTAAAGGTTACCAAATGCTTTAAGAAATGAAATAGGGTCTTTAGTCCCATCAGATTTGATAGCTGGAGTTATGTTACCGATATCAATGAATATAGTGAAGGGAGATAAAGACTCATTTTGAATGGTTTGAAGCATCTTGTTATTCATTATGGGTTGAGGAATAACATTACCTGAGGCATCCCTAAGAGGTGGAGGAATATAATTAATATTAACTTGAGGATGAATAGTTGGAGGTTGATTAGCCACATTGATTAAGTGTTGTTGAAGTTGTATCATTTATTTGGTACTAGAGTTTTTCATGATATTAATTTGTTGAATAACTAGAGATAAGAGTTAATTTGTATTGGGATGTGAGTTAGTGTTGGTTGGAGCACTCCCAAAATTAGTGTTAGGGGGAGGATTATTAGAATAAGGGTTATTAGTGGGATTGTTAAAGAGATTTGTGTCAATCACTCCCACATTGGTTTAGATATTTTGAGAAGTGTCTTGATAAGTATGGAAAGGATTAGATCCATCAACTTCATCTTGAGTTGTTATTTGCACCATGTTATATTTCATAGATGAAGGAGGAGAAGTGCCCCAAGAGTGATGGTTCTCTTGGGAGGAAAAGAGAGGGAGGAATGAACATCCCATATAGTATCTAAATGGATTTAGGTTGTCCAAAAAGAATATGATAGGAGACCTCATTCTGAGTGAAGAGAGATGAATATGTATGAAAAAAAAGAAACAAAACTAGGTTAACTAGATCAACCTGATACAAGAAATAGGGCTTACAAACTACACTAGGTCAACCTGGTTGATCTACTATAGTGCACAAAAGTTAGAAAAAGTACAAGGTTGACCAAGTTGACCTAGTACAATAAATAGGGAAGAGGAAAAGGTTGATAAAAAGCTTGGAAATGAAATAAGACAATTTACAACAAATCTAAAAAAGTAAGTGCAAAAAGGAAACACACAATCAAATGAATTGATGTTAGCTAATTCAATTGATACACACAAAGCAAAATCTTGCACTAACATTGGAAAATTCAAGATTTTACACACATAATTGATCAAAGATCAAGAAGACAACTTGAAATTAAAGCTAGCTATTTGGTCAACCTAGAATGTTGATTAGATTATTAAGAATGATTTAAGTGTAAAGGGAGATTGGTTATAAGTAAGGTACTAGATAGTAATCTAAGGATAGTTTCAGGTAAGCTTAGGATGAAAAGAACTATAGTGATAATGATATAGGCTTGGTATTGGGGCCTACCCTCTCACTTCACACATTGTACCAATAAGGGTAATGGGTACTTAGCCAAAATATACTATTAACCATGTTTTATACTTGACCAGAGCATCGAGTCAACTTCCCTCTTGGTAATGAAATCTAAGTAGATTGGCCTAGGTAGTCAAAATTTTAAATTCTTGTTGATTTTTATGTGATTTGGCCATGTGTGAAAAATAATATAAATATTACAAATAGGTGATTAATTGAAAATCCCCTAATTAGACTATGTGAACTATTTTAAGCATGTAAACAATTGAAAAGAAAGATATAATTAACATATATGGTTAATTCCAATTTTGAAACACTGTATAGTTAAGAAACTATATGGAAAATCATACAACATAAGTTTGACAGGGTTGAACCTATATTATGGAATCAAATTCTAAAAATAATTTTTTTTGGTCAGGTCGACCTAGTTATTTCAAAAAATACATAACACATAACTACGTCCATAGGGTCAACCTAGTTGACCATGCAGACATAGTTTTGAAGAATGCAAAATATGAAAGGAAAGTACAAAAATAGAAAGATATAAAGGAATATAAATTGACCTAAATGGTTTAGAGATGAAAAGGATAAGATTGTTGATCAAGAACATTGGATAAAAATATCAAAAACCTGCAAACTAGGTAGATCTGGTTGATCAAGCAATACAAGAACTTGGTGAAAAAGTGTTGAAAATGCACTAGGTTGACTTGGTCCACCTAGTAGGTTAGATAGGAAGTCTAAAAATATGAAAAAATTACACTTGGTTTAGCTGATCAATCCAGTTGTTTGAGCAAAATTTTACAAGTTTTCAAACTTGTACTACATCAAGCTAGTCGAGCCAATTCCTACAAACCTATGCATAGAGATAAATAATTGGGTCAACAAGATCGATATAGAAAAATAAATATATGATAAAAATAATGATGAATAGAAATGAAATAAGTGAAAAAAATCTTATAAGGGTTTGATTCACATCGAGTTCACCATAATATATGTAATCAAAAATGGGTTTAATTCACATCGAGTTCACCATAATGCATGCAATAAAAAATGCATCGTGTCCATAAATAAATCCTAGATTGGATGGGATTGAGCACACCTACACTTCTGATTGGGGGAATATAATTTTTAAGAGGGAGCATGACCAATGTGAGGATTTGCTAGACCTGATTAGGAGATCACTTGTCATAACACACCATGAAAGATAGGATTCCAAAGCCTATAATCTAACACAATCACATAACAACCCTAAAAGAGTCCTATGATTTAATATTTCACTAATCTAATAACAAGAAAAGTAAATCTAATCTAGTGCACACCAAAGCTTGTAGCACAAAGTGGGGGTTAGTAAAGGAAAAGAATCAAAACATCTATAGGGAAATTCAAATAAAGTATGAGTAACACCCTAATACATGGAATATGAAGAGTAATATTATTCGAGCCAACACTTATGCTACCTCTATCTATTAAAATAGAGGAGAATAAAGTTAGAATATACTTGCCTAAATGTGAACCTATTGAGACTTAATCTCTCCCTTAGCCAAAGGGGCTTTGTAAGAGGTTGTTTTGGTTCATAAGGATCACTTTGTTAGGCCAAAGCATCCAAGACCTATCCATAATACTAGATTTCCCAAAATAAGAAACCTAAGCTAAGTCTCCTTAGGTAGAATAGGGGAAGAGTAGATTATGAAGAAGCACGAGTGAATAACAGATCTTGATTGCATATTATAATAATGACTAAAATGACCTTGTATATATAAACAAAACTTACCCTAAAATCATTTGGGAACATTGGTTATCCTAGGTTGACCTAATCGACCCAACACATTTTTGGGCTAACTCACTAGGTCTGTGCTAAGTTGATCAGGAGGCTAACAAACTAAAAGAGAGAAAAGGTCTACAAATTTTACTAGGTTGACTAGGTCAGCCTAGTATGCTGAATAAGTCAAAAGGGTGCCAAACAATGAAATGAAGGATAGAAAGAGGAAAAATACTAGAAGACTATGCAAGGGAGGATAAATAGCTTAGGAAAAGGTTTTAGGAACTAGTTGGATTAGTGACAATATGGAAAAAAGAGATAATAATATTGTGAATCACCAAAGGTCTACCCACCCATTTCTTGGTGCACCCCTTAGGGTGTGTACTCAGAGAGATTGAGTCTCGATGGGTTCCTATAAGATGTAAAGCATTATTAATTCAATAAAGTTAAAAATATTATGTGTATACAATATGCTTTTCTGTATTGGGTACAAAATTAAAACTTCTGCATGAATTTTACAATATCATAACTTCCACACAAAGTTTAAAATGATTTACAATTGAGAATAAGTATAGAGAAGAATAATAAACACATGGGATATTAGGAAATGACATTGCCATGCACACTCCTCCTTAATAACAACTTCAAGAGGCCCAACATTAGATGAAATTAACAAAACTTGGTAGTACCAAGTGGTTTTATGAAGATGTTTACCACTTTTTCATTTTTAGGACATAACTATAGATCAATATCACCATTGAAGACTTTTTATTGGATAAAATGCACATGAAATTCAATATGATCAAATCTTTGGTGTTGCACACCTACATAAAACTTTAAACACATATCCAAAAATAGACTCATTATAGCATAGTATGGTTAGCATCATAATAATTTAATACAGAAATATAAAATATGACATATGTTTATCTATGATAAAGCACATTTTAAATAATAAAGTCATGTTTTAAGTTAAAAAGTTCACTACTTTGATTACAAAGATAGAGACAAACATAAATTATTGTATGAATTCATTATTGGACATCCCAAATATTGAAAATATGAGAATCCCCAAATGTAATATGATACACATACAATAATTTACTAATGATTTGATACCAAGTTTAGTCAATCATTAGATATCTTATTAGCAATAATTCATTTTATCATTTGAGTTTTATCATAACTTTGCAAGTTTAATATGCTTCAACAAAAGATTGAGGTATAACCTCCCATACATCAAATATGGATAATTTTAGTATGAAATTCCATCATCTAATCAAACATATATAAGACTAAAACAATTAAGTTCAGATATGTATGAAAATAATTCTTAGTAAATTAAATGATGAAGATCCAATAATAAAAACTCCATTTACACGTTGCATTTCATAATATATATTATAATCAAATGAAGCATATAAATATGTTAGCATAAAAAATCAAATTAGAATATATAATCAATTGAAACACAAAATATTGAAGCTCATCGAGCATGATTTTCTTACTAAATGCAATAACTAAACATGACCATTTTATCAAATTAAGCATGATATTATGTATATAATGTATTTCAATGCTAACTAAATTGAAAATAATCATAATGTATATATATTTTATTTGATTTATAATCTAAGACAAATATATCTATCACAATATAATTTTAATATGTATTTTTCAACAATCAATACTAAATCATTTTACTAATAGATACAATGTAGATGAGACACTATTAATATAATTAGTATCTCTAAAGTAACAACAAAATATTTGTATCAAATAAAATGAAATGATGTGAGAATATATGTATTTTTGATGTAGAAAAAATGCAAATATTAAGTAGGCATTCTTATTCAGAATATGCATAGTAGTATTCATGGCTTCATCCCATAATAACTAGGAGGAACATTTACAGAATGTAACATTATTCTGACCATCTCAATAAAGGTGTTGTTTTTCCTTTTAGCAATATAATTTTGTTAAGTGGAATAGGGAGTTGTTAATTCCTTTTGAATCTCATAATTAATGTAAAAAGAATAAAATTCTATACTAATATATTCACCACCATTATTAGTTATTAATTTCTGAATAAAAAAATCAGACACATTTTCAACACTAGCTTTAAATTCCTTGAATTTAGACAACACATCAGATTTAATTTTAATGAAATATGACCAAATAATTCTAGTGTAATCACTAATAAATGTAATGTAATAAAAAAACCATTAAGAGATACAAATTCAAGAGGTTCTAAAACATCACTATGAATAAATTTTAAAATATGAGAGGAATTAGCATCATGATTCTTGTGAAAGGGGTTAGTATGTTGCTTACCATGTAAGTAACCCTCACAAGTTTAATGATGAGATGGAATAGAAGGAAGTACAAAAAAAAAATTATTTACAGACATATCATATACATTTATAAAATTAACATGTCCTATTATTTCATGCTATGATTGAGATTTATTTTTACTATGTGATGAAATAAAACATGTAGAAGGAGAGAAAAAGTATAAACCATTATTTTGAATCCCTTCAATAATTAGAGACCCAAATTGATTTTTAATGGAACATATATCTTTAAGCAATGTTACAATGAAATTCTCATTTGTAATTTAAGAACAAGATATAACTTTTTTAAGCTTAGGTATATAGAAAACATCATTAATAATAACATATAAAAACTTTGATTTTCTTTGTTTAGTTGCTTCTAAAAAAGAATTATCTCCTAATTAAATTATTTTAGAGATATTTATAGAATCAAAAAAATATTAGATAAGCATGTCATATGTTGTGATGCATAGCTATCTAAAACTCACTCATTTTCATTTGAAGCAAATGAATCAATATATAAAGTAATAACATTTGAATCTTGATTGTTGTTTTGATTAGGGTTTTGATTATTTTATTTGTTTTGATTAGATTTATTCCCCTTTTTAATTTTAGAATATTTATTGTTAACTCTATCCTTGTTTTTATAACAGGTTTCCCTTCTATGACCAAGTTTATCACATAGATTATAATTTTCATTAATTTTAGGTTTATGATTCTTATGACCATATTTCTTATTCCTATTTTTTGTTTTATAAAAATTAGGGTTAAGTTATTATGGTTATTATTATTATTATTAAATTATTATTATTATTATTATCAAAAACATTATTTAAGGTGAGAAATGCTTGAGTGGTATTCTCTTTAGAATAAAAATTGGTCATAACTTGCTCTTCTTGAATTAGAAGAGCAGACAAAATTGAGGGGAAGACCTATGATATTATAAAAAAACTAAATAAGACACCTATACATATCCATTATGGATTTGATGTGTATGTATGCCATGCATAAATACATCCTAAATGAGTATTTGAACCAATCCCTTGTGCTAGATGATATCACTCCAAAAAAATTTCAAGCCATGGTAGGACACTTGGCCCCTAGCTAATGTTTTACCTTTGACCAAAGTGATATGTCATCCCTAGACCCTCTGCATAATAACCTATTATACATTGAGGTTGGTATAATTAACCATAGAGTTAAATGCATCCTTATAGATAATGGTTTGAGCCTTAACATTGTGTCTCTAAAGTTGGTCAAACATCTTGAATATACAATAATCGACTTATAGCCAGATACCATCGTTATCAAGGCATATGATAATGAAGAATGCTAATTTAAAGGTACTATTATCTTGCTAATGGTCATTAAGCCTTTGACCATGACACTCTATGCCATGTTTTAGACCTAAAATTATCTTATAATCTGTTATTAGGCTGACCCTAGATCCATGAAATCAGGGCCATACCTTTTGCATTACATAAATGTATAAAATTTACACATTTAGGAATGAAAGTGAGCATAGTAATGGATCTTAAACCATATCAATATTATAAATGAATTTATGCTAAGTATAAAATCTACAACTATCAATTTGGCATGAATCTTATGCCCAAATCAAATAGAAAAAGAGCTAAAAATGGAAAAGCCATTGAATTAGGCCCAAAAGCTAATTACATTGACTTAGAAAACTTAGCCTCTACCTCAACCATGCCTCCCCTAGACATTTCAAACAACTTCCATATAATTGACAAAGGTCTCAAAGAATACAGTACCCATGATTCATTTTATATTTCCAAATTTCCTAAAAATACACAAGCTTATGAGAGATACAAGGCCAAAACTACTCATATGGAGCGGAAAACCAAAGGAAAATATTAGTTTAACAAGCCCATTATTTCAAACTAGCCTCTAGCCTAAAATAAGACCCCCTAGCCTAAGATGATTCATGGTTGTATATCTATGAGTTAGCTGACTATTACCAAACTGTAAAGTATCTTATTCCTAACTAGAATATGAATCACCTAGCTTATGAAGGTAGAGGCCTTATAATACATCAATAAGGCATGATCAAACAAGTCTCAATGACCAAGTACAAGAAGACTCATGGTATTAGATTTAAATCACCTAGGGGTGAAACTACATACCTTATTTGCATTCCAACACCAATGACTAGTGTAGATAAAGTCAATAGTGATGCAAGGTCTGATTATAGCATTTAAAATGACCTTTCCACTACAAATTTGTTTAAACCCCATACCATTTGCACCATTTACCTTATTTATCAACCTTCACATTTAACCCTTTAACATACACAATTGATATATTGGGACCAGCAAGAGTCAATAATGTCATTAGATGAGTTTCAGAATGATGAGGCTATATGTGACTTTCTAGGATTGAGGAATCACATTCCACTTGGAGATCACAAGCAAGACTTTTCTATTAGATTGGATCTTATTTCCTATTTTAGAGAGAGGGTGAATGTCCCTAGCCAAAAATAAAAATAAAATCAAACATTGAGGTTTAAAAGTGAAAACCTCTTTGAGGTGATGTATGACCAAGGAAAAAGTAAAGAGAAAGGTAAGTCTCTTGGTGAAAACCAATTTTTGATGCTATTAAATAGGTATGTTCACCCCTCTTCCTAAGAAGTACAAGAGACCTATAATCCAAAGCCTATTTATGGATCATAGATCAAAATGATGAGTGACAATATTTTTCATAAATTATTCAAGAGTATTGAGAGGTATTGTTTCATGGCTTTTACCAACATTAAGAGATTTGAAATCATCCTACTTAGGAGAATTAGATGAGTTAATACATCTAGAGAACTTTGTCATTATCAATTAGTTTAACTCCCTATTGACTATGTTATAAGATGGTTATATAATTCTTGTGAAGGACACTTTAGAGGTTAATATTGGGACTTTAGAGGACCTAAAGTAGATTAAACTAGGCACTCACTAAGGAAGAATGTGAAGTTTTTACAACCCTTTTGAGGGAATTTGTTGACATATTTACATGGCCCTATTTGAAAATTCTAGGTTTGAACCCCACCTTGATTGTACAACATTATTATACATCTTGATGCCAATACCATTAAATATAGAATGTAAAATATGCATCTTCTTATTACTATGCTAGTCAAGAAAGAGTTGGAGAAACTCTTAGATGTAAAATGCATCAGGATGATCGACTATTCCAAGTGGATTTCAAACATTATACCAGTGAATAAGTAATCAAAAGGTATCAAAATTTGTACTAATTTTAGAGATATAAACAAAACCAACCTAAAATATGAATTTATTTTGCCTAATATTGACATGATAGTCAACTCAACAATTGGGTATGAAATGCTTTCTCTAATGGATGGCTTTTCAAGTTATAATCAGATCAGAATAACACTAAAAGATAGACACAAGACAAAGTTTACCACTCCATGGGGATCATTTTTATATCAGGTGATGACATTTATACTTAAGAATGTTGGAGCCACTTACCAAAGTTACATGATAGTGATTTTCCATGATACGATCCCACTGAGGACTATGTCGATGACATCATGGATAAATCAAAGACCCATGCCAGCCATATAACCATACTATGAAGAATATTTGAGAGAATTTGTGATTAAAACCTAAGGATTAATATGAAGAAGTATATATTGACATAACTTATGACAAACTATTAGGCTTCATTATCTCTCATAGGGGCATGTAAGTTGACCCAACCAAAGTTCATGCAATTACATAAATGTCACTATCATCTCCCTTGAAGTAGATACATAGTTTTTAGGGAAATATTAAATATATTATATGATTCATCTCATAATTATCTAATAAATTCCACCCATTTACACACTTGTTTAATAAAGGCATTACATTATCGTGGAATGAAAAGTGTCAAAAAACATTTGATCAACTTAAAGAATATCTTGCCATCCCATGTTTTTGTCACCATCAGTGCCAAATAAGTCATTAATTCTTTATCTATTAAAAAATGAAAATGACATGGGGGAAATATTCTTAGCACAACATGATTAATAGGGAAAAAAGCATTTTGTGTATTATCTAAGCTAAAAATTGGTCACGTATGAGCATAACTATATGTTGATTGAAAAGGCCTAATTAGTAAGGGTGTTTGTAGCCCAAAATTAATGTCATTATATGCTGAAAAACAAGATCATTATTATTTTCAAAGTAGATCCACTCAAATATATACTTTATAAATCAACTTTACAAGGTTGCATGATAAAATGGATCATGTTATTGATTGAATTTGAAATTAAATATTGATAAATTTTGTGTATATAATAGCAATGTATAAATAGAATCTAGGATAAATAAATAATGAGAAAAGTATAATAATAAAATAAAATAGATCAATGAATCATTGCACAAAGATTTAGCGTGGGAGAACCTTTCATAATTAAAAAACTCACAATGATGTTTTATTTAATAATTGAGAAACTCCTCTGTACCTAATACAAATTCTTCAACCTCTCACTTCTTCTCAGACAAAATTTCATAAAACTCTTCAAGATTGAATATGATTAATATTTAATATTCATTGTATAGTTTCACAAAAGGGGTAAAACCCTATTTATAATGATAAACCAAGAGAGGTGACCATTGAAAAAGTAACGGGTCAATCCATCTCAATGAAATAATTTAATTAAAATTTGATAATAATTAAATAATTATAACTCTATTATTTATTATCATGAGGTTTCCACCTCATGGTATAAATAGTAGATTATTATTTATTTAATCTAAGGCTAAGGGTAAATTAAGTCCACTTAGAATTGAATGTTCCAACACTCTCCCTTCATATTAAGCGGGGATAAATGTCATAGTCACTTCAAAAGAGGATTATACTATGTACATAAATTGAAGGATTTAAAAACCTTCATTATGCCAAACATCAATTTTTGAAAAAAAAAAGAATTATAATCCATTAATTAATTAAAATTTAGTTTAGGATAACATGATTGTGAGACTACATCTCATAGTTTCTCATGAATAATCATCTAAGCATATTTGGATCCTTTTATAACATAAGGAATTCCATTACAAATTATGATTTTTTGTATTAGGTACAAAAGTGAAAATTCCACGTGAATTTTATAATAACATAACTTCCATATAAAGTTTAAAATGATTTACAATTGAGAAAAAGCATAGAAAAGAAGAATAAACACATGCCTACTAGGAAGTGACATTGTCATACAAACTCCCTCTCAATAAGAACTTTGAGAGGCCCAATATTACACAAAATTGATAAAACTTGGTATCACCAAGTGGTTTTATGAAGATATCTACCACTTTTTCATCTGTAAGATAGAACTATAGATCAATATCACCTTTGAGGACTTTCTCTTGGATAAAATGCACATGAACTTCAATATTCTTAAATTGTTTGAACTGTGCACCTATATAAAACAATTACATAATTACATAAACACATATCCAAAAATAGATTCATAATAGCATAGTATGTTTATCATCACAATAAACAATTACATAAAGATAAAATATGACTTATGTTTATTTGTGATAAAGCAGATTTTAAACAATTAAGTCATGTTTTAATTAAACAAGTTCACTATTTTGATTACAAAGATATTGACAAATGTAAATTATTATTGTATTCATAATTAGTAATCTTTAATATTGAAAAAATTAGAATCCACAAATGTAATGTAATGTGCATACAATAATTTACTAATAATATTATACTAAGTTTAGCCAATCATTAGATATCCTATTAGCAATAAATCATTTTAACATTTGATTTTTATCAAAAATTTGAAAGTTTAATATTCTTTAACAAAATATTGAGTTATAAACTCGCATAGATTAAATGTGGATAATTTTAGCATGAAATTCCATCATAAAATCAAACAAATATGAGACAAAAACAAATAAGTTCAGAGATGTATGCATATAATTTTTAGTAAAGTAAATGATGAAGAGCCAATAATACAAACTCCATTTACATGTTGCATTTCATAACATATCTTATTATCAAACAAAGCATATAAAAATGTTACCTTAAATAATCAAATGAGAGTATCTGATCAATCAAAACACAAAAGATAGAAACTCACTAAGTATGATCTTCTTACCAAATATAATAACAAAACATGATCTTTTTGTCAAATTAAGCATGATGTTATGCATATAATATATTTCAATACTAATTGAATTGAAAATAATCATAATATCTATATGTTTTATTTTATTTATAATCTAAGACAAATATATCTATTACAATATAATTATAACATGTATTTTTTAATAATCAATACTAAATCATTTTACTAATAGATAAAACGTAGATGAGACACTATCAATATAGTTAGTATCTCTAAAGTAAAAACACTTTTTTTTATCAAATAAAATGAAATGATGTGAGAATATATGTATTTTTGATGTAAAAAAAATTGTAAAGATTAAGCAAGTATTCTTATTTAGAATATGCATAGTAGTATTTATGGCTTTGGCCCATAAGAACTAGGAGGAACATTTATAGAATGCAACATTGTTCTGACCATCTCAATAATGGTATGGTTTTTCCTTTCAACAATATCATTTTTTTGAGGGAAATAGGAAGTTTTTAATTCCATTTTAATAACAAAAATAATTTAAAATAAATCAAAATATTTACTAATATATGCACCACCATTATCATTTCTTAATCTCTTAATATAAAAATCGGATGCATTTTCAACACTAGCTTTAAATTTTTTGAATTTAGATAACACATCATATTTATTTTTAATGAAGTATGACTAGATCATTCTAGTTTAATTATCACTAAATAAAATACAATACAAATAAATATTAATAAATACAACTTCAAGAGGTCCTACAACATCACTATGAATCAATTTTAAAGGATGAGAGAAATTTGCATCATGATTTTTTGTGAAAGGGGTTAGTATGTTGCTTACCATGTAATCAACCCTCACAAGTTACATGATGAGAGGTGATAGAAGGAAGTGAAACAAAAATATTATTTTTATACATATTATGTAAACTTATAAAATTAACATGTCCTAATATTTCATGTCATAATTGAGATTCATTTTTACAATGCAATAAAAGAAAACATGTAGAAGGAGAGAAAAAGTATATGTTGCTTACCATGTAAGCAATCCTCACAAGTTACATGATGAAAGGTAATAGAAGTAAGTGAAACAAAAATATTATTTGTATACATATTATGTAAACTTATAAAATTAACATGTCCTAATCTTTCATGTCATAATTGAGATTTATTTTTACTATGCAATAAAAGAAAACATGTAGAAGAAAGAGAGAAAAAGTATAAACCGTTATTTTGAATCCCTTTAACAATTATAGACCCAGATTAATTTTTAATGGATAAGATATATTTAAAAAATGTTATAATAAAATTATTATTTATAAGTTGAGAATAAGACATCAAATTCTTTTTAAGCTTAGGTACATAAAAAACATCATTAATAACAATATTTAAAAACTTTACTTTTTCATGTTTAGTTGCTTCTAAAAAAATTTATCTCCTAAGTAAATTATTTTAGATATATATCTATAATCACAAAAAATATCAAATAATAATTTCATATGGTGTGGTGCACCGCTATCTAAAATTCACTTATTTTCATTTGAAGTAAATAAAGCAACATTTGAATCCTAATTATTACTTTGATTAAGGTTTTATTTTTTCTTCTTATTTTGATTAGATTTATTCCCATTGTTATTTTTAGAATATTGATTGTAAAATATATATATATATATATATATATATATATATATATATATATATATATATATATATATATATATATTATAGTAAATCATGTCATATGGTGTGGTGCACCGCTATCTAAAATTCACTTATTTTCATTTGAAGTAAATAAAGCAACATTTGAATCCTAATTGTTATTCTGATTAAGGTTTTGATTCTTCTTATTATTTTGATTAAATTTAATCCCCTTGTTATTTTTAGAATATTGATTGTTAAGTCTATCTTTTTTTTATAATAAGTTTCCCTTCTATGACAAAATTTACCATATAAATTATAATTTTTATTAAACTTAGGTTTATAATTCTTATGACCATATTTCTTGTTCTCATTTTTGCTTTTAGCAAAATTAGGGTTAGATTTTTGGTTCTTATTATTATAAAAACTATTATTTAAGGTTAAAAAGGCTTTAATGGAATTCTTTTTAGAATCAAAATTGGTCATAACATTATTTTCTTGAATCAAGAAAGCATACAAGGTGGTAAGGTCAAGGATATCTTGCTTAGTTTAATATTTAGAATTTAAAATTGAATTGAAATTTATAAACTTCTCATTAATATTTAACTGAATGATAAAATAAATAATTTGATCTTGAATAAAATTATAATTACATCCATCTAATGGAGCTTTAAATTTCATAATTTTAATAAGAAAATTAACAACCTTTTCATCACCTTTCATAGGTGTAGTCAGCAATTTAAGGATTAATTTAATGATTTTTGAGAGATGAGTACCATCATGAATGGAATAAAGGAGTTTCCAAGTATTTATAGGAGTCTCTTGATTACCAATTTAGAGAATAAAATCATTCTTAATAATCTACAAGATAATGGACATAGTTTCTTGTGATTTATGTTGAAATGCATTGGTAAGTTCAAGGGTCACATGTCGTCCAGAAGGGGATTTTTCTATCCAATGATAATATTCCATAACTTCCAAGTCATAAATTTAGTTTTAACATAAATTTTTCATATATTATAATTATTTTCATTAAGCATTTATGATTTATCTAAAACAAAATTAGGTGAAGCCATAGATTCCTTTTAAGAATGGAAGTAAACAAATGCTTAAAATGAATCCTTTTTATTGTGAATTTTAACTTTATTTAATAGTAAAAATATATTAAAAGTGTAAAAATGCAATAATTATTTAATTTAATTCTATATAAAGTAATAAAATTTTGAGATATCATGAAAAAATATGGTGTTGCAAGTGTCACAAAAATACACTAATGTAAGAACAATTTAACAAATTAACCTTTTTAAAATATTTTTTCACATTATTTTCAAAATTAAAGTGAAATACACATGAAAATATGATAATTTAATAATTTAAATACCAAATAATTTAAAATTTTAAGATAGATTTGCATTACATTAGGTGTCAAAAGAGTCACACTCAGAACAACCACCTAGACACTATTATTAAAAGTGTTGTACAAATAATAGTAGGATGTCTTAAAACACAAAATAGAATATGTAGATGTTTCCAGAAGGTGTAAAAATATATGGATCAACTGGCTATACAAATATCTTTATCATCACTAGGTTAAAAGTTGTACCAAATTTGACAGGTTAACTAGGGTTTTAAACGTGTGAAAGGTTGACACAAACAAAAAAATAGAATTCAATTCAACTAAATTTGACCAAAAAAAAATATAAAAACCAAATCATCTATAATTTTATTCAAATATTTGCATGCACAATATTAAATTTAAACCTTTTTTCTAATTTTTAATAATAAAAAAAATATAAATAAATATATAAACAGTGCATGTAATTTTTAACCAGTAAAAAACAAATTAAAGTTTTTTTACTTTTGGTAAATCACAAAAACAAAAGTGGGACCCTTACATGTTGAATGTAATATTTATTTTTAATAAAAAAATAATTTTAAAAATATTTCACTCAACTATATAAAACATAAGCATACCTGTAACATGCTTTAGAGAGAAGAATGATGCTCTTGTAGAGTTTTAGTTGCTCATGTCTCAGTTTGCAGACCTCTATTTCACTTGAAACTTTGGAAAACTTTTAGTTTTTGCTTGATAAATATAAATAGACCCTCAAAATTTAATTTTTGATTGAGAATTTGATGTAGTATTCTACCAAGTCATACAATGGCATCTAAAGAGGAGAGATAAAAACTCCATAGGCTTAGAATGGCCTTATTAGACCCTAAAACTTTGCATGAAGCCTTGAATTCTCAAAAATATGCAGATAGAACCTTCCAAACTCAGTTTTCATGTCAAAAAAGTAATATTTGAGTGTTTCCAATACTACAAAAGAGCGATATCAAAACTTAGTACTGAAGCTTCCATAGACTATAAGAGGCTAAATCAGGCCATGTAAAGCTCTAAACTACCTTAAAATGACCAAACTAAGCTTTTGACATTACCAAAAATAACTTTTTTAGGTAAAAAATAATCTTTTACTGATTTATAGTTTACATATGTAAAAATTTATCATGTCAGTATCATACACCTCCTCACAGGGTTGAAATACAATAAAATTTGCTTGAAAAAATTACTTGTCAATCATATCCATCTACCAAGCTCTGATACCATGGTAATAATTATGTATGCAATATCAATGTATAGATAGAATCTAGGATGAATAAATAATGAACAAAGTATAATAAATGAAGCACAAAGATCAATGAACCATTGCATAGAGATTTAATGTGGGGAAACCTCTCATGGGTAAAAAACTCATAATGACGAATTATTTAATAATTGAGAAATTCCTCTATACCCAATACAAAATATTCAACCTCTCACTTTTTTGAGACAAAATTTCATAAAAATCTTCAATATTGAATATGATTAATATTTCATATTCACTCGATGGTTTCATAACAGGGGTAAAACCCTATTTATAATTAAAAAACAAGGGAGGTGATAATTACAAAAGTAGCAAAGTCATCCATTATGATAAAATAATTTAATTAAAATTTAGTAAAATTAAATAATTATAACTCTATTATTTATTCTCATGAGGTTTCCACCCTCATGGTAATAAATGATATATTATTATTTATGTTTCATGAAAATTTTCACTTTAAGTTTTGAAGAAGAGAGAAAAGAAACTCAATATGGGTTTGGTTAAAAAAATTATTTGTTTATGCATGCATTGAATCTAAATGATTGTGAAAGATCTTCTTTGGCTTGTGAAGAAGACATGAAAATAAAAAATCACTAACGCAAACTTGTTTGTTAGATAGCTAGTTGGGTGGATTTCTTAGCAATAACTAGATCCTAGAAGTGAGAGCTTCCTTAGGGGTTGTCAATCCACACATTTAAAAAAATTAACTTCATAAAACTAGAAAGAAAATACTTGCATCAATTAAAAAATATTACTATAACTAAACACAAGAATGCTTACTAAAAAATATAGATTATAAATGATCAAATTAGTGATCAAATAATTAATACTAGTGTTAAGGGGTTGGGATTTGATTCAAAAACTTTGAAAGGGGTATGTGAGTGATTAGAAACATATAAAATCAAGTTTGGTTGGGGGTAGGTGGGTGAAAATAGCTTATTAGTTTTCACTATCATAGGTGACCATCGATGGTTGGGGTAACTGTCGGTGGTTGGATAGATTGTTGGTAGTTAGATAGACCGTCAGAAGTTGAATCAACCATCGATGGTTACTATGTAAGTTTTGGGTTTGATAAATATTTGATTGATGGGATCCAAAATATGGATTCTAAGAGTTAGACAAGTGTTAGATTGATTATAAAATGTAAATAAAGTATGTCAATATTGATAACTAAGTAATTTCTTACAAAAAGTTAATTGGTGGGTGGTTGATGTAGTTAGCCTATTAGTAGAATATGGTTTGATTCTAATAGATAATTGGTACTTGAGAGCTTGGTTGAGTGGTGATGGTAAGTTGGCTCTCAATAAGAAGGCTGATAATGCTTGATAACATTAATGATGTTGACTAACCTAAAAAATAAAAATCTTGAACATCTAAGTTTCTAATAATTATTGCAAATAGATTTGACCTCTCAGGTCTCTCTCTTATAGGCATAAGTAAGAGGTGGAAGTGAAGGTGTAACTAGACCATCTAAATAAAATTTGTTCATGTAAAGGTTCACAACAAGAATTAGATGATTTTATATTTAGAAGAGGTCAATGAGGTTTGCATTCTTTTGGTGAAGAGATAGATCATAATCATCGATAATCATGGGTTCCCAAGGTTGACCATCGATGATCACCCTGATTGTCGATGGTCAGAGTCTAGAGGAAAAGGGTCCTAAAGGTCATGTTGAGATAGTTTGGTAAAACTAAGTATGGATAGGTTTGGTGAGGATATATTGGTGTAGGTTAGTCCCAAGGGGGTCCTAAGTGGGTTTAGGGGGATTTTCAACATTCATAAATGAGGTGTTCCAATTTTTGGTGTCTACATTTTGCCCCTTTTTATTGTGTAGCTTCTGTGAATGAGCTACAAAACAAAAATAGAGTATGGGTCAAGGGTCTAGTTGCTCTGAGATTAAGAGGAGGTGTTCTCCCTCAAATTAGGATTTGATGAGGTGAAACTAAAATGGATATAGGTTTGATAAGTGATATATGGTTCATCATGACGTGGTGACACAAGGTTGGGTATTTGAAATGTAAACTTACACATAAACTATGACCAAAAAGGTGTGATAGCCAAGATCATGAAAAGATTAAAATTTCCAAAATTTGGAAAACTAAGGGTTGGTGAAAATAAGAACAAGTGATAAGTGAACCACATGATCACCTATAGGCATGTTTATTGGGAACACTCATAAATGCAAGTCTTCTAAGTGATTTCTATATTTCTAGTAGGTATCTAAGGTAGGAAGTGCTCCTATAGAAAACACAAATGGGTCAAGTGTCATGGGTATTTGAGGTAGGAAATGCTCCCACTGAGACACAAGTGGGTCAATATGAATGAGGTGGCATAAAATGTAAAAGGTTAACATGGAAATGTTGTCACTGTAGTCAAAGGACTAGGCAAAAAGTCTCACAAAATTATGCATCAAATGGGCCAAAATAGACTAACGATGAGGTGAAAAGGTGGTTTAGTTGGTGAGATAAGGGCATCTCTAAAATTAGGCAAAAATTGGTTTAGGTGTGCTAGGAATTGGAGTTTGAGGTGATGAGTGGAAAATGGGGTTTTCTAACCATCAATAGTCAAGGTCCCCAAAAGATGACCATTGACAGTCACCCTGACCATCGATGGTCAAGGGAAACCCTAAAAATCTAGATAGGTCAAAAGTAAAAAACAAAATTCA
This sequence comes from Torreya grandis, assembly GCA_037957365.1. Classification (NCBI taxonomy): domain Eukaryota; kingdom Viridiplantae; phylum Streptophyta; class Pinopsida; order Cupressales; family Taxaceae; genus Torreya; species Torreya grandis. The sequence goes on along the minus strand of JARHVA010000019.1, from coordinate 10,646,505 downwards.
CTTTTACCATTATCACTTTCATGCTTGGTTGACCTTAGCTCTAGCAATTTTGGCACTATGCAAGGAAGGTGACTACTGAGGTAGTGAGTACTTGTTGGTTGGAGGCATGTGTAGTGATTGCATAGGCTAGAGATATAGGGGACACAAGGACATAGTTGAGTAGTTGTTTATGGGCTTAGACCATGGAGGTGGTCGAGAAATGAGGTAATAGGTGCAATTAAATATATAATGTAGTTTAAATTTAGATAATTTGAACTTAGTTAGAGGGTCAAGACTATGTTGGGAGTGTCTTATTTTTGTTGTATGCCCTAGGTAAGTTTTAAGGGGTTCCTAGGAAAATTTGTGGGTAAAATGTCAAATTGATGGGTGAGGGGGGTGATTTGGGTTGTTAATAGGTTGTAGGCTAGGTACTAGACCAATTTATTGCCTATTTAGATGGATTTTTATGGTGGTTAAGGTTTAGGCATTCTAGGTATGGAAAACCCATAGTGACTATCAATGATTAGGTCTAACCATCAATGGTAAACACCCTATGACATAGTAGAGTCTGATCATCAGTGGTCGGCATGACCATTGGTAGTTAGGTAAAGTAAGTTAGGTTTGTAAGGTTTGGGAAGTGTTTTTAGGGTTTGAGAAGTGTTTGTAGGGTTTGGGTAAGTGTTTTAGGGTTTGGGTAAGTGTTTTGGTAAATGTTTAGGGTAATGGATAGAGTTTTGGTTAAGGCTTTTTTGAAGTGTGTTAAGGGGTTGTATTGTGGATAGGTTGATCATGGCTACTAGGGGATAATATAACCAAGATGAGATAGGTAGGTAAGAGTGATAAAGGAATATGTCAAGTGTGAAAAAGGTAGGGTAGCCAAGCCTAGTAGTAATAATTGAGCCAAGTATTTGTTATGATGTAGGATAGGGAGCAAATCCAGATGCATGACTATGTGTTGTGTATCTTCTTTGAGCTCCATGAAGGGATGATCATAGAAGACTGGGTATACATGGAGGATGTAGGGCTAGGGGCAATGAGGCACTACTAGCATGTACCTAGAGATGCATCCATAATCATAGTACTCATCGAGAGATGGGATCCTACTATGAACACCTTCTTACTGCTGACTAGGGAGACAACTATTATCCTCAAGGACATGTACATGATCACTCATCTCCTACTATGTGGTGAGGTGATATATTAGATTAAGAAAAAGGAACAAGATGGTTTGGTTGATTATTTATATGGGGATGATAGTGACCAAGTTTGATAACGCTCTATAGGATTTAACTACTCAACATTATATGAGAGATCTCCATAAGAGAGGAGACTGATGATGATGCTTATGATTATGGTGATGTGCTTTAGGCTCCTAGATTTGAGTAATGGAAGGTTTCATTATGTGTTAATGGGTGTATTGGTGGATTTATTTCTTATTAATACCATGTTTGGTTGGGTCTTAGTATTATTTGTATAGATCTATAGGGAGTTGTGGGGGTTTAGGCACCATAAAAGATACAACATCAGTGTTGGCTTAGTTTTCCATTGTTAGGATTATGAGCATATTTAGGTTTTGATACTTGTGGGATTACCATGAGTAGGGTACACACAAGTTAAGTTCTCCATTAATTTTATGAGATGTAGGGATGATGTGGTTGCATCAGGTGTAGGAGGTGGCACCTATGATGTTGATTAGTTCAGGGGTGCCCTAGGTGCATTAGTATCTAGGGATATTACCTGGAGGCCTTATATATAATTTTCAATTTGGCCAGGTTATAGGAGGTATACCCTCACCCTTCAAAGTTATAGGTGGATAGTGGTTATATGAGAGGGTGAGGTCGAGTTGATTCTATTTGATAGGGTGCATTGGTAGTTTGGCTTGGTATAGGGTGTCCCATGTCTACTTCCCTGATATAGGAGGTCGGATTTAGAGGTTTAATTGTTAATGCCCCAGTTGACTCCAATAGTTTTGGATGGTGGTTTTGAGGAGCTTCTTATTAGGGCCCCTATAAATGATGTTGGGTATGTAGATGGTTACATGGCTTGGTACCAATCGATATATGCAGTTGCAGATGTTGGTGGGGATGATGGTAGCATGATGTTGATGGCTATAGATCTAGCTAGCCATGATGGATAGGTAGGGGAAGCATTGGCTATAACCCAAGAATAGGTATAGGTATTACAGGGACAAGTGGCCATGCTACAAGGTCACTTCACCATATTGTAGGGTCAGTTTACCACCATTATAGGTGAGAGGGACCTATTGAGATAGAGGGTAATAGCATTCATGGTAGTAGCAAGAGGGCCACTAGACATAGTGCCATGGGCACACTACTTAGCCACTATGGATGAGCTTTGATATTATGAGGTGATGGTGTTAGCTTAGTTTCCCCAAGCTATGTGATATGTAGAGTATATAGCTAGTTTGGTTGGTGGGCCATCGATAACCACTCTAGGATAGTGGGTTACTACAGTTGGTTAGGTAGGGGTCCTAGGGGGACCACCACTAGGTATAGGTGTAGGTGGGGCTAGTGGTAGTGGTGCCCCATGACCATAATTAGATATGTTTTTATATTGATAGTGATAGATGTATACTATTTTGATATCAACCTACGTGTCGATGCAATAAGATGTATATTTTTTTGAGAAAGAGTTTGATACATTGGTACATGTATTATTTATGATGACTCAACATATATGTTGTATGTATTATGATGATGTATATGATGTATGATGTTCATGTTTTATGGTTTATGATCTGTGAGCTCTTGTATATGCTTTATGAGATATTTAACCTAGGATCTTAGGCATGTGATGCCAGATAAATAATTATGACATTCTAATTTTGTTCATGGATGCATGTCATACAATAACATAAGGATTTGTTATGGTTACGTGATGTGTTGTTTTTAAGATCAATTATGGTAATGTCCTGGTAAATGGGTAGATTGCTAGATGGTATATGCTATGCTCCATGATGTTTTGATCATTGATTTGGTTTGTGTTTATGATGATGATTGGTGTAATTAGTGATACTTATGATATGCTATATGCTCATGTGATGTCATGATGGTTAATGGATAGGATGATGTTTATGGTCTTTTGTGATATGTTTACATTGTGTTTTGATCATAGATAGAGAGATGGTGTAGTTCATGGGCATGGTTCATGATGTTTCTATTTTGATCGTGATGTTTATTGTTCCTAATCTTAGAGATAAAATATGAATAGGGGTATAGATGTGATGAAAATACATAAAGTAAGTAGATAACAAACTAAATGTTTAAGAAAGTGATAAGAACCATGAGAGGTATGTCTACATAAACCAATAGAGGATAAAAAAAGAAACATGATGTCTTTTCATTGGTAAGGACCAAAATAAAACCTAGAGTTGGATTGGCTTAGTGAAAATAAGCCTTTAAAATTCTTCGCATTAGCATACTTAGGTTGATAAATAGGTATCTTAATCACATTGTGTCAAGTAAGCTCATAGTCCTATGCATATGATATGTAAAGGGAGAATGGGTGAAACTAGAACCTTTGATGAGATTAGAATTCCTCTTTCATAGGCTCCTAAGAGGATAGTATAAGAAAAACTATGCTCATATGTAAATTGTAGACTGATCGATGTGGGAAGTCTACTTAGGAGAGTTGATTGTGTAGTTTTGAGGTTATTATTTTTAGGAGAGCTTATTGTGATTCTTCTTATTGATTTTACTTTTACTTATGTGTTGTTTATTATTTTGATGTTTCTTGGGTTGGGGAAGTTGATTGATGTAGGAAGCTTCCAAAAAATTTCTATATTTTGACAAGTGCTTTACTTAGCCATCCTTCAAGGGAGTGGTCTTAGTTTATGTGCCTAGTTCAAATGCTTGTGATACTTATCCTTCAAGGGTAGAGTCCACCTTATGTTTTACAATTTTAGATGAGTTTTCAATAACTATCCTTTAAGGGAGCAGTCTATGAATCCTAAGAAAGACCAATGATTTGGTTGTGACTTTGATATTTATTTTACTTGACATACAATTGCTTATACATTCTCAAGGGGTTATCTTTATGAAGGCAAAGCCAAATGTATAAGAGGGTTCAATAGGTGAAAAGAGGTTTAGGTGACAATGACCATGGGAACTAATCTCAAAGAGTTGAGAAGTACCATGAGAATAATTCTATAGGTAGAGCCATGGTACTCATAGTTCAAGATTAGGCTATGACTGTGATAGATAATCACATGATTCAGCTATAGTCAATTACCCTTAAAAAGAGGGAAATGAATGTCTTTTCATGGGATGAGCTTAAGCTATACCAATGGTGATTGTGATCCTTATTTAACAACATAAAGGATGTAGATGTGAAGCATTGAGAGGATCAGGTTTTGGTTTGCCTTCAATAGAGGACAAATGATAAGCTCCTAATCCATACTTATGGGTTATGATGTAGGGTCCAAGCTAATTGAAATCAAATTTTCCCCTTTTGTGTTTCTCTATATTAGTTACATGTTGATTTTCATTGAGGACAAGATCTCCAATATTGAAGTCTCACACTTTCAAGGGTTTTTTATAACCATGCTTGATTTGTTCTTGATAGACATGGATATGGGAAAGAGAGACCAAATGATGCTCATCACGTAGCTCAAGTTGGGTTAAATGTTCTTGATGGTAAACATATTCCAAAATAAGGTCATGCAAAGATATGCAAAGAGAGGGTATTTAGACCTTGAGAGGCAACACATATTTAGCTCTAAACATGAGGGGAAAAGGTGTAACACTTGTAGGGGTTTAGATGCTAGTACGATATACCCATAATGTGAAAGGGATGTGCAAGTGCCAATCTCAAACTAAGGCATTGACCATTTTGGTAATCATGTTGTTTAAGGGTTTTGTTAGAGGCTTCTCCTTATCCATTTGCTTGTGGGTGATAAGGGGATGAAAATATAAGTTTAATACAAAATACATCACAAAGTCCCTAAACTTGTTTATTTTTGAATGATTTTTAATTATCGGTGATGATCTTATGGGGAACACTGAAGTGGTAGATGATGTGATGGGTGATAAATTTGATAATTTTTTTATCTTTTATTGAGATAAAAGGGATGGCCTCCACCCATTTAGTGAAATATTTGGTCATAATGATGATAGAGTGATTTCACTATGAAGAGTGAGGTTTAATCTCACCAATAAGGTCTAGACCTTATTATGAAAAGGGCTAAAAATTAGCAGAGACATGAAGACTATGGCTAGGTGCGTGACGTAGATTAGCATGTTATTGGCACTTGAAACACTTTTTCACATAATCACAATAGTCTTGGTTAAGGGTAGGCCAGTAATAACCTAGGCAAAGGATGTGCTTAGCCACAATGAGTTCAATAAATTAACCCCCACATATACCATCATGCATTTCTTTGATGGTGTGAGAGGCTTTTGGACCACAGAGGTAATATAATAGGAGGCCATCAAAACTAAATTTGTAAAGAATTCCTCCCATAAGGGTATAATGATATGTGCTTTGAATAAATTCTTGATGGGCATTCCTAGAAAGGCCAGAGGGAAATATGCCAAGATGAAGGTAGTCAAATTTTTGTTGATACCAAAGGTTAGGCAAGATATTCTCCACACTAAAGATGGTTGGAGTGTCTGATTTGGTGTAGGAGGGTTAAGTGAGGAAATAGATAATGACAAATATTTAGAGTCTAAAGGTGTCGATGAGATCTGAGAGGCAAGAGAAGCCATGGTGTTAACAAACTTGTTGGTAGATCGTGGGGTGGTTTGAATATGGTAGTGCTTGAATGAGGCTAAAAGTTTTGTAATTAACTGCCTATATAGTTACAAAATATCATTCTTACACTGGTAGATTCCATTGACTTGATTGACCACAAGTTGGGAGTCACCAAAGATGTTGATTATTTTGACTCCCAAGGCTAATGTAGTTTGGAGACTTATTACTATGGCTTCATATTTAGCCACATTATTGGTACATTTGAAGTCAAGTTTAAATGACAAAGGAAGTGGTTCACTATAAGGGGGATAAGGATGATACCGAATCCCCCACCATGCTTCCATTTGGAGAAATCAAAAATCATGGTTACTTGATTAGTGAAATCTGCTTGAAATAGGCTTGTGATAGACTTGTTTGGAAGTTCAAGAAGAAGAGGTTGGTTGTTTGTTATGGCTATATCAACTAATTGGTCGATAATGACTTGACCCTTGATTTATTTCTACTGGAGGAACTCAAGGTCAAACTTAACTAAAATCATGATCCACTTAGCCATATGCTAGTTTTGGTATGGTTTGGAGTGCATGTACTTGAGTGGGTCAGTATTAGTTATGGCAAAAGTTTGTGGTTAAGAAGGTAGTGGAAAAGTTTGGTGGCCATGAAGACTAGAGACAAACATAGTTTCTTAGTATGTGTGTACCAATTATCATACTTGATAAGTGTATGGTTAATGTAATATATGGATTACTCTTTGTATTGTTCATCTAAATGGGCAAGCATTGCCCCTAGGGAATGGTTGGTGGTAGATATATAAAGGTAGTAAGGTTGGTCATCCTTAGGATGTGTGAGGATAGGTGGAGATAGAAGGTACTCTTTGAGTACATCAAAGGCATTTTGAATCAACATTCTAATTGAAAGATATGTCCTTTTTCAAGAGGTGGTGGAAGGGTTGACACCAATTAGAGAGCTAAGAGATGAAGCAATGAATGGATTAAATCTTCCCCTACAAACTATGGAGTTGCTTAAGATTGGTTAGAGATAACATCTCAAGGATGGATTTAATTTTGGTTGGATCAACCTTGATTCCTTGAAGGGAAATGATGAATCAAAGAAGTTTTCTTGATAAAACCCCAAAAATACATTTATTTGGATTGAGGTAGACATGATAATGAATAAGTCACTCAAAGATAATCTTGAGAATAGTTAAGTGGTCTTTACAAAGTTTGGATTTCTTGAGAAGGTCATCCACATAGTCTTCGATTATTGTATGGATAAGGTCATGGAATATATAGGTCATGACACATTGGTAGTTTTCACTAATGTTCTTAAGACCGAAGGGCATGACTCTATAAGAGAAAGTCCCCCATGGGGTGATAAAGGCAGTCTTGTGATGATCTTTAGGGGCAATCAAAATTTGATTATAACCTAAGAAACCATCCATGAGAGACAACATCTCATGGCCTACTGTAAGATCAATAAGTTGGTCAATTTTAGGTAGAGGAAAGTCATCCTTTGGGTAGGCAAGGTTGAGGTCATACAAGTCCACATAGATATGTAGTGCCCCTATAGATTTTTTTGATAGGCATGATGTTTGAAATCCATTAGGGATAATAAATGGGTTGAATGAAGTTGACAGAGAGGAGGCACTAAAGCTCTTCTTTGACAAGAAGGGCTATACAAGGATGCATTCATCAAAGTTTTTGTCTGACAGGCTTGGTGTCACAATTGGTTACAATGTTATGGGTGGTAATGGTCAGGTCAATATAGGTATGTCAACATATGACCAGGTGAATGCAATGTTACAATCCTAGATGAAGGTAGAGAAGTCCTAAAGTTCCTTAGGGGTGAGAGAGTGGCCTAATTTTACAATATGAGGGTTTTTCAAAGTGCCTATATCAATATCCATAGTGGATTCATTTAACATGGTTGAGGTCTCTAGAGGTAAGGATTTATGGATGGAGGAATCAAGTGCACCAAGGTAGGTGAGAATAGAATCATCATCCTATCACTGAACTAAGTTAATGGTAGGATAGTCCTCTCTTACTAGTTTAGGATGGATTAAAGGGATGGATAGGGGTGCCCTTTCCTTTTGATAAGTCAGGGAGATAAGGGTAATCATGTTGATGAAAAAAAATTAGGTGGTATGATGTCCTCATCCTCACACTCAAGTAGAGGGGGTTTTGGTGAGGAAGGGGTCTCTTCTTCATTAATGGTAATGATAGGTTGTTTGGCTTTCTTCTTATTGGGTAGAATAAAGCTGATGTCATGTTTTTCATGAGGCTTACAGGTCTCAATTGAGATTAATGTGTATGGGACATGCTCATACCATCCTAAGTTGAATCATTTCTAGGCACACCTGTGGAGGTATACTTTGGTGAATTTTAGGTTGTCAAAGTAAGAGAAGGTAGAGGTGGATAGTGTAGACATCCAATTCCTAACACCATTTGTGTTGAAATTATCAATCTTACTTGAATTGCACTGAAATGCACATTTTAGGTCAGAATCCATAAAATGCCCTAAATGGTTCAAACTTGTCACTTACAAGTGCTATTTTAGGTCAAAGTATCCTTAAATAGGGCAATACATTTTATGGGCCAGCTAACTTTGATCAGATCATTTTGAGTCAAAATGACAAATTTGCCATTTTGTGCTCTGGATCACTCTTTTCTTCTAATTCATTGGTACATGTCACGCAACTTTGTTATTTGGTGTTGGTAACATCTTAAATGGGAATATAGCTCTAATGCATCTAACATCACTTTCCAATTCTTGTCTAATCAAATTATGACCCAGTAATATGACTTTTTGATGATTTTGATTAATTGAGGGCTAATTTTTAAATAAATTTCATAAATGTTGATTAACCTTGTTTAAGGCTAATTAATCCAAATCAAGAGCTTAAGTGGATTTTCCATGAGAGTTGTTGAATATTTATTTTTGAAAATTGATTCCTATTAATTGCATCATCAGGTGGCATCATTTCTTGGGAAGAAATCCCCAGGCTATAAATGCTACAAATATCAAGATTATGGGTCACCCATGCCTAGTTAATACCTCCCATGCCTCTTTAATGCCCATTCTTCCAAGGTCATGATGAAGATAATTATGGATTTAATTCCAAAATTAGGATTATCCATGGCCACACATCTCAATCTTGAGATGGATAGTCATGGTTGATCCTGACCAATCTCAAAAATATATAAATAGAGAGGCCATGGACATGAATAAAAAAGATTTAATATTGCAAAGTTATAATGTTAAATTGTTTCCACAATCCTTTGCATTTGATCATTGATTTTATTTGCAAGCTTCATTGATAAGTTAATTTAGTGATTTGGAAGCATGAGCCTAGGTTTTATGGAGTGTTCTTGAGACATTGGAGGAGTTTACCACCTTTATTGACAAAGATAAGGATGCTTGATCAAGGGAGAACATGCTTTTGAGCCACATGGGTATGGTGAATCCATTTGGGAAGGTAATATGATGTTTGCTTTCTTTCATTTGTTTCTTGCTATCCTTTATAATTCTTATAGGAATAGATAGGCTTAGTTAGTTAGTTTTCTATGCATTTTCATTATTTATGGACTAATGCTTGACTAACTTGCTTTGTAATCCTCTCTACATCTTGGCATGCCCAGTGGGACTATATGCATCTCACACCTAAAGAAGATCATTTTGCAACTTTTAAATATTCATTTGGACCCTTAAAACTCTTACAAATTGATTTTCTAACTTTATTTTTCCATTTTTGTTTGCCACAATTTTACACAATAATTGACGTCAGTTAGTAAGACCGACATCAGTTGTATAACTTAACTGACATCAGTTAGCAAAACTAACATTGATTATATACCTATCATCAGTCACATTAGTATAATCGATGTTGGTTAGATAGCCGACATCAGTTAGAAAATGTAACCATCATCGGTTATATAAACTGACATCAGTCACTGTGTTTTTCTTAAAACATAAAATTGAGAGCTCTTTTCTAAAGTTTATTCTTTCAAACCAAAAATAACTTCAAAGCTAAAGGACATGCTGACATTTTTGTTGTAGGATCAAGCTTGACATTTGCTAAAAATATGTTTTAAATCACCTTTTTCATATTTAAAAATCAATTAGGAACATTATTTTGGTGTTTAATGAAAAATTTAGATGCTTATATGAATGTTTTCAAAGTTCACAATCTTAAGACCAAGGGGTCAAATGAACACCACCAAATCTTTCATTTGGGCTTAAAATTGAACACACATGTCAATTTTTGTTTACAATAGTTGTTTAATTACATTTTGTTTGGCAAAAAGAGGAATGTTTCATGTATGCTCTTCCATTTGTCTTTTTTAGGGAACCATTAGAATTAAAAGTGCCATTCCTATTACAAATAGCCTATTCTAAGGCTTAGAAAGAATATCATCTAAAGCACTCCCCAAAAACTTGTCAAAGTTTGGGTAACCTTGAAAATGACTCTAAAGTCTTTCTATTTTATGCTTTCTTTATTTGTATACAAACTTGGCTTGGGAGGAGGATGCCATTACCTCCCATGAGTTATTTAGGGAAGCTTTGACCTAGGGTTTCATCTCCTGGCATTGACTTCATTTGGATCTTAACTAAAGTTACACATGTGACATATCTTCATTTGGACATCATACTACACTAAGCAAACATCAGGATGTAGTGGTTATAAAAAGGATTAAACCTTTTTACAACTAGCCAATTCCATGGTCACCCAATTTTTGAGCTTGTCTTTTGCATTGTTCGATGTGAAATTCATTGTGCAATTGATTCCCCTAGAATGATTAAAACCCTGTTAGTTTAGTAGACCCCACTTTTCCATACCTTGTTAGTTTAGACTTAAGACATTTGTTTTTTTTTCATTAGCTTACTTGGTCTTGATTTGTGTCTGAAATTACTTGTTAACCCAATGAACTTAACCAAAACACATTGTCCTCAATTTTCTTGAGTAAGGGAGGCATTATGCTGTCCAATTAGAAAATTCACCTATTCCTTGTTTAATTTGTTATCAAAATCTTTATGTCATATCATCCACTTTAGTGCATTCATGTTCCCAATTGAGTCTAGATATTTCATCCAATTTGTTTAAATCCTTCATTTATAATCCACATTCAAAATTGAACCTTTTTAAGTTCTAAGGGTTGGTATGTCAAAGTGGGTTCACCATTTACACACTAAGCTTTTTCTAACTTGGGTTCAATTTTCCATTTGGATTGAAGGTCATTTATTAAGACTCAAAATCACATTATCATCTTAGTGGACTCAAGTCATCTTACATATCACTCATGCTTTGAGTTATAGAATACATTTTATCTTACTGGAATCATGTGGCAATGTTGTGCTACCTATTTAGTCCTAATTTTATACTTAGTGATTCATGTATGTTTTTACATCCTGCGATGTTAGTCTATTTTGTTTTCTTCATAATCTGGAGATATTTCCTCTAAACTTCTAGGGTTAACTTGTCAAAGTTGAAACTAGCTTTTATAGTGTAGGCGTATCATAAAGATCTAGGCTTTGGTGTACTATTTTTCACCTTGGGTCTTTGAGTTACCTTACCCTCTTCTGATCCATATGATTTCAACCTTACCAAAGGTTGAGTAAACTTGTGAACCAAATATTCTAAATTGTGTGTGGTTTAAAATCACCCTCCCTTATAGTCTCACTGGTACCTTGGTTATTTATTTAAAATAGAGCTGAAGCATACTTTGTTTGGTTTCCAAACATTGGTCCAAAGTTAGACAAACACGTAGAATAACTCTTTTAGACATGACTCAAAGGTTCACTTATAGTGGGGCCTCTTATGGCCTTAGTTATGAAGATGATCAGTTTTATGATGGTCAAGATAACCCCATTATTTTTTATGATATCCCCACAATAGTAGGATCCAAAGATGATTACAATGAATATCAACACCAAGAAGATCAAGATGAATCCCTTCTTAGATTGATAGAATCCTTCTGAATTTCCTATAGAACAATTGCATACCTTAGTTAGAAAAGGAGAACAATGATGGAAAGAGCAAGCTTTTGCACAAATAGACATACTTTCTTCTTCTAACAAAGGAAAGGAAATACAAATAGAGTCAAAACCCATAAATCTAGATCTTCTAGCTAAGACTGAGATAATAAGTCAACGATATGTAGATCAACTTGTTGTAGACTTAACTGACTCCCTAGTTACCACTTCAATTCATAATAATGCTTCAAAAGAATAAGGAAATGTGGTTGAAAATATGCAACATATATTAGATGAGGACATTACCATAGTGGATCAAGGTAATCTAAATGAATAGTTAAAGTCAAAAGAGATCTTACAAAGTGTTCCATTTAACATGGAACATACATTATTCAATCATCAAGAACGTCTTGTTACTTTACAAACCATAAAACCCAAACATTTAGTTTGAATTAAGGAAATCCCTTAAGACAATTTGGCTAGTTCTTTTTAACCAGCCCAAAATTGGTAAATAAACATAAAAAGTTCTAAAATCAACAAAATACAAAATAACCAAATTCAGGGAATGTTTTACAATCCAAGAATCAACATCCTATATTCTCAACTCAAAGATCAAATAAGAACCAAGTCATGGATCAAAATCTATATACTCCCTATAAATCCACACAAAACTAGGGGCACATTCTACCCCAACAACAATAAAACTAGGGGCACATTCCACCTTAACAACAACAAAACTAGGGTCACATTCCACCCCAACAATAAAAAAACTAGGGGCACATTCCACCCCAATGACAATGAAACTAGGGGCATATTCCACCCCAACAAAAATGAAACCAGAGGCACATTCCACCAAAATAACATCTTATTCAATCCACAAATACACCAAACATACAAGAATGGAATTATATGTATCCATATCAATATTGCAAACATCTTGAAGACAAGTAGAGTTTCATAATTATAACTATTGCCTATGTTCTGAATTAATTTTGGTTACAAACTACCCAAGAAGAACAAAGCCATTTGTTAATTTATCATCCATCTCCATCTAATTATATAGACCCTAACTTGTGATCTATAGAATTTTCATCCACTTCATAGTTAACTTGTGCTAACTCATTTGATCTATTTCTTATATTTTTTTGCATCTAGCTAAGAAGGTTATTATGAAAGAAATGTAGGCATTTCCAAATGTACCATCTGAAGGACATTTCATAACAATCCAAGTTAGGAGAATTGGTTGAAATAGTGTTATAAAATCTATTGAAAAATTACCAGTAAATCTCAAGATCAACTAAAACATTTTGTAAGCCTAAAACTTCCTAGACTCCTAAAATTATTTGGCAACCAAAGAAATGATCTAAAAAGAAATAATCCAAAGCCTCAACAAGGTGTGGTTTTTAATAATGTGGCTTACCTTACGACTAATTAATGTGAAATGCACTTTCCATTATTACTGTAAAACCATGTAGCCAATCTCATGTTCCTCACAACATGAGACCCATTATTATAGGGTCAGCACCCTCTCCCCTTAGTAATATTGTGTTAAGTTTACATCATCATGTTACTACTCCATTGTACATGGGTTACTAATTCTAAACAACAACACCTTTCTTCTAATTATAAAGGCTCCTCACTAACCAAAAATTATAATGATACAATTAGACACCCATGAGTCATCATCCAAGGCCCTTTGCCTTCCTCTTCTAATTATAATAACTCTTTTCCACCTTTAGGTTGTGAATTTATAACTAGACACCCATGAGTTACCATCCAGGGCCCTTCACCCACTTCTTCTATAAAACCCAATGAGAACATTGTGCCAATGGTTCCAAATCTAAATACTATCCCAAAAAAGACTAAACTAGTTCAATCCATAATTCAAAGGCCTTATAGTCTAACAAATCAATTAGATAAAACCCTTACACAAATTTCCATATTAGAATTATTGAGAACATCTGATGTCTATAGAAACATCTTCAACAAGTGCAAGAGTCTAATTTTAGAACCCTTATGAAACAAATCACATTTGATCAAAAAGAGTTGTCAATTAGAATCATGGTCTCAGATTTGAAACCACTAGAGGATGACCTCATGACATTAGGATAGTGACTCTGGATAAGGACTGAGGTGATTGGTTGTAATGAGACTCCTAGTAGTGACACAATGTCCATCTATTATAGCCTTTTTGATGATCTTGTTGACTTATATTTGTTTGATTCAAATGCCATATTAACCATAACACTAGCTATTATTATGAAAGACGTAGGCATTTCCATGTACCATCTGAAGGACATCCTCCATATTGAAAAATTACCATCCTAAATCAAAAACCAAAGCATCCTAGTGGTGCTTCCCTCCCTAAAATTAGGACATTATATATTTACCATTGGTACTTCATGGTCTCATCCTAAGGATGCAAACCCTCACTATAACTTTTTGATGATCTTTTTCCATCTAGAACTTATAGATTGGGATTCTTATCCTAAAGCAAACCCTCACTTGGTCATATGCCTCGATGAGTTTCAAAATGAAGAATCAATTGCAGAATACATGGGCCTACTAGATGCATTTCTCATTGGTGATCATAAGTAGGTTTTTGATTTTTCATTGAATTCTTGTGCCTACTTTGGAAAGCAGACAAAATTTCTTGGTCATTATAAATAATAAACATCGAGATCTTTAGGTGAAAACCTCTATGAGGTACTTGTTGATCAAGGAAAAAGTAAAGAAAAAGATAAGCCTTTGAGTGAAAACCTATTTCAGGTGCTCTCAGGTGGGAAAGTTTTCTCATCCCCTCAAGACATAGAAAGCCCATCCAACCCAAGTTCCATCACTAGTACAAGCATCTCTATAGAATAACATCAAATATTTAAGTGTCTTGATCTTGAGTTTCCAGAGGTTTTTGCTAATTGGCCTTTACCTAAGAAGGTAGATTTTGATTCTTCATATTATCTGGATCTTTGGGAGGAACAACAAGAAGATATAGTAGAGTAAAATGATCATGACCATACATTTCCTTCAATTATAGAAGATGGATCCACACTCCTTATGGAAAGAACAACAAAAGTGAATTTGGTAACACATGAGGATCCCAAAATGGTTTATCTTGGAGCTTCCCTTACTAAAGTAGAACGTGAACATATTATATCCATTCTTAATGAATATATAGACATATTTTCATGAGCATAATCTAGCATACTAGGTTTGGACCCAGATTTAGTTGTGCATCATCTTGTTATTTACCTTAGTGCTAAACCAGTCAAGCAAAAGTTGAGAAAGATGCACTATGTATCACCCTTTTGGTTAAGGCTGAGTTGGAAAAGTTTTTAGGATCCAATTTTATCAGACCACTGGACTAATCTAAATGGGTTTCTAACATATTACCAGTGAGTAAAAATACCCTAGGCATATGTGTTTGTATTAATTTTTGTTATATCAATAAAGCATGCCCCAAAGATGATTTTTCTCTACCCAACATTAACATGATCATCAACTCAACTACTGGGTATGAGATTATATCCTTAATGGATGGATTTTTTGGTTATAATCAAATCAAGATAGCTCTTGAAGATCAGCATAAGACTATGTTCACCACTCTATGGGGGACATTATATTACCAAGTCATGCCATTTGGTTTAAAGAATGCTGGAGCCACATATCAACATTTAATGACTATCATTTTCTATGACATGATGTATGACATTATTGAGGACTATGTTGATGATATACTAGTAAAATCAAGAACAAGATCTGGACACCTTGACATTTTATGAAGAATATTTGAGAGGATTCGTGCATATAAAGTATACTTGAATCCTAAGAAATATGCCTTTGGAGTCACACCAAGAAAATTTATAGATTTTATTGTATCAAAATGAGGGATCAAAGTTGACCCTACAATGGTCAACACTATTATGGAAATGTCTCCACCAAATAATCTTAAATAGTTATGAGGTCTAAAAGGAAAGATCTAATCTATATGCAGGTTTATTTCTCAATTAATAGATAAGTGCCACCCATTTGCCCATATCTTAAATAAAGGGGTAAAATTTTAGTGGGATGAAGATTTTTAGATAGAATTTTCAAAGCTTAAAACATACTTGGCCAATCCACCAGTCTTATGACCTCCAACACAAGGAAAGCCAATGCTTATTTATATATCAGCCATAAAACATGCATTGGGGGCACTTTTAGCTCAACATGATGATCATGGTAAGGAACATATTTTTTATTATTTAAGTTGTACATTAGTATCCTATGAACATAATTATATGCCTATTGAGAAGGCATGTTTAGCTATGGTGTTTGCTACTCAAAAATTGTGACATCATATGCTAAATAATAAAACTATTGTTATCACCAAGGTAGATCCTCTCAAGTTCCTCTTATCTAAATAAGCTATTCAAATATGCATGGCTAAATGGATTATGCTCCTCAGTAAGTTTGATATTGAGTACTAGAATCAAAGGATAAGTTCTTACTGACTAACTTGCAAAAGCTCTTATTATGACCACTCAGCCTCTCAACTTTGACCTTTTAGATGATTCTATCATGACGATAGAACAAGCATCACAAGAACCTAAATAGTGGATGCTCTATTTTGATAGATCCTTCACATCTTCAGGGTCTAGATCTGGCATATTATTGATCATGCCATAGGTGGATTTGATCCCCAAAGCCTTCCATATACAATTTTAGTGTAAAAACAATATGGCTGAATATGAGGCATTGGTTGTAGGGCTCTGTCTTGCCATATAGTGGGATACTCAAAGCTTAAAATTCTATGGAAATTTTCAACTAATCATAAATCAAATAACTAAATAGTATCAAACAAGGGATGATAAGTTTGTTCCTTACAAATAAATTATTGATAACCTTAAAACACATTTTAAATCTCTACAGTTTGAGCAAGTTCCATGAGTTAAAAATATATCTATTAATGCCATGGCAATAATCAATTCCATGATTCAAATGTATGATAGTGCTAAAGAGTATCAGTTCTTGATTGAAAATATTCTTCAACCAGCACATATTCTATTAGATTTAGAGAGGATATGCACCATTGTTGATCCTAATCCCTCACCTGAGCTACCATGGTACCAAGATTTTTATAACTATTTCCATAGTCACGTATTTCCTGCCAACCTTTCCAAAAACCAATAAAAACTATTCCTTCATCGCTTAACACATTATATCCTCCTTAGAAGCATGCTTTATCATAAAGGATATGATGGAATGCTTCTTCATTCTTTGTCTTTGGGAGAATCCAAGTTGGCACTAAAGGAGTTTCATGAAAGAATGTGTGGGGCCCATACCAATGGTGTACTCCTAACAAAGAAACTCCTCAAAATAGGCTATTATTGGCCCAAAATGGAGATAGATGCTTGTAATTATGTAAAAAAGTGTTTTCCTTGTTAGAAACATGGTAACTTGATACATGCACCTTCCTTACCATTGCAACTTATTACAACACCATAGCCATTCTCAACATGTGGTCTCGATCTCATTGGGAAAATTAACCAGACATCTTTAGATGGCCATAAGCACATTTTGAATGTAACCAAATACTTTACCAAGTGGATTGAGGCCATTCCTCTCACTTATGTTATCAAGAAATAAATATCCAAATTCATTCATTACCATATCATTTGTCAATATGGCATCCCAACCCATATTATATCTAATAATGGTGGATCTTTTGTGAACCAAGATGTGAAATATCTTTGTGCATAATTTAAGATCTAGCACAATAAATCCACTCCATATAACCTATAAGGCAATGAAAAAGCTGAGGCATCAAATAAAACCATTCTAACCATCTTAAAAAACATTGCCAATGATGTTGGGCGTAATTGGCACTTGTAACTCTTTCTTGCCCTTTGGGCTTATAGAACTAATCATCACACCCCAACTGGAGCTACTCCATACTCCCTTATTTTTGGCACTGAAGCTATCATCCTAGTTGAGATTGAGATCCCATCATTAACAATATCACTGGAGCACATTGAAGATAATGAAGACTATAGAGCCTGATGACTACACAAACTAGATCTTCTTGATGGTAAGCATTTGGCTACCCTATGAAATTTGTAGGCCTATCAAGATAGATTACATAAAAGCTACAACAAAAACTTTCTCCCTCAATAATTTGATATTGGTGACTTAGTTTTGAAAGAGAACTAGAAGAATACAAATGTTAAACCCAAAAATAAAGGTAAGTTTTAGCCTAATTGGTTAGGACCATATATTGTCACAACAAACTATGGATCAGGAGCATATCAATTGGCTAAACCTAATGGTGAATAACTTTCAGAGCCCATGAACATCATACACCTTAAGAGGCTCTATGCATGAATATCTTTGAATCATTATCTATAAGACCCTTGACTTGGGGGTAACTTGTGCTACCATAATTTTAACCCACCCTTCTATCTTACCTTAAACACATTTTACACTACCCTAACCCACTTTTCATGATTTATGATAGTAAAGGATTTGAATCCTTGACACTCTAAACATATTCTTCATCCCATTCTATATTTCTCTCTTCGAGAAGAATAGTCTTTGTTATGTCTAAGGCATTGTATAATCTTGAGCACTTTTTATCCCTTGACCAATTATGATCTTGATTGTCTCATGAACATTATGAACATCCTTAGTAACAATTCTAAAAAGTAGTTATACTAGGACAATACTGTGTATCTTCAAACAAGTGAATAGAAACATCTTCTTAGTTTTAGACCATTGCTACACTATTACATATAGGTGAATGTAGATAATTCTTTTTTACTTTAGGTTGCATATTATTCTATATCACATTTACTACTCTTTAAATTTTTTATCAAGATCCTCACTCTCATTGATTTGTGAGCATGGGCCATTGCAGCTAGCTTAGCTATCTTATTAGAACCTCTACTCTCAAGACATGCATCTCCTCGACTAGATGGTCCCACCTTGTTTATATTTTATCACAAAAACACCAAAAACATAAGAACATGATCCACAAAAGAACAAAAACATTGTCTCATGCTTCTATATATTTATACATTCCCATTCCACCATGCTACGCTCATATCATTTTTCAAGTACAAAAACACTAGTTCATTTCATATTGTACCATATACTTGCTATTTTTCAAGATCATTCTTTCTCATCTCATCGACTTTTTGTTTACCAGACCATTCTCATTATTTATCATATCTTCCATTCCTTCTATAAATCATGCTAGTCTAATCATCATTTTTCTTCTATCCCATTTCCTGGGAGAACTACATTTGGCCTAAAGTTCATGTTAGAACATTCATCCATGGAACTATGTAAGCATTGTAAACATGTCTTATACATCTAGAGTTAGCTTGGCCAAGCCCTTCCTTTTATTCTCTTCCCCTATTTCTTCTGTCATTGTTCCTCTTTAATTAGGGAACAATTATTCTTTGTTATGATGTGGTGGAAAGTAATGCCTCTACCACACATGCATGAACATTTGTTTTTAAACCTCACTAACTTGGTTTTTGTTTGTGTGTTTATTTGAGTTTTTTTGGTGTTTTATTATGCTTTCACACCTCTCCTTTTAGTTATTCTCCTTTTTCTTACTTCTTTCTTATCTCATCTTGGTCTTGTGTTTCCTTGATTATTTTTGCTTCTCTTTTGTGTTTTAGAACATCTTGATGATTCACATGGGTCTTGATGATTTATATCTTGATCCTATGTTATTATGTTATTCTTGGACCATTTTATTTATTTGATTGTTGTTGGTGTCTTGTTTTTTATTTGAGTTTTCTTTTATCTTTTGTGTTCAAGAATGATGTGATGCTCCACATGGATCTTGATTATTCTTATCTTGGTCTCATGTCATTAAGACATTCTTGACTTTTATTTTTAAATATTTTGTTCCTACTTAAGATCATATCCTGATTTCAAGTTAGGTTCATTTATGTTTATATTTTTCTTTGTTTTTTCTTTTTTGTTTAAATGTAAATCACTGTAACTCTAGTTTTGGTCATTATTTCACCATTATCCTGAGTTATAGATATTCACATTTGAACTGGATCAATGCAATTAGAATCTTATGTCATTCTAAGTTATTCATACTTATGATGCCTAGTTTATTTTGATTTAGCAATCACTTTATGCTCAAGTCTCAATGTCTTAATGTCAACATCAACTTCAATGAACGATTCTCAAGAACATGCATTTCAAGATTCTTTGTCTATGCTTAGATGTGCATCTCTTTGCATAGATTGTAAGTCTAATCAATTCTTGGTCATTTTTCATCATTCCTCATTCCTTTCTCTCCCAAACTTGGGTGAACTACATTGGCCTGATGTTCATGTTGGAACATGAGTCCATGGAACTATGTAGGTAGCACTTAATTTCTATTGAGGTTAACTCAACTATCTCCATTATTCTTTTCATCTCTCTCATCACTTTGTGTATTCTCATATGCTTGGTTTTATATGGATTTCTAAGCCATTACACCATCACATGTGCATTTGTACCCACTCACTTTGATCAATCCTTGAGCTATTTTCTTGCCAATTACCCATGTTGGGGCATAACATCTAAACCACATCCAAATAAAATCAGATCTACAAGGGCAAAATCATTATTTATTATTTATCAGTGACCAAGATTTACCCTATTGGGGCACAACTATTTTATCATGATCAAATTTACTCTACTAGAGTACTTATTATATTCTCTTTGGAGACCCCATTCTAGTAGTGCTTCCCTTCCTAAAGCAAAACATTCTTTCTTTTCCTCTAATTCTAAGCTCTCCATATTAAATCCCATGATGGAAATATTTTATTGTATAACTTGTCTAAGGATTGATCAAATTCGTAAGCGTGCAGCATGTACTCTCAAATTGGGTGTGTTTATAGTGTGTCCCTTAAATTTATGGATTGTATCTTTCCAATTCCTCCCATCTCTAGGGCCTATTATACTTCTCATTATATTTTTATAATTGATGGTAATCACATGTGTAGGCATTAGCTCATCTGGATGTGATCTATTCCATGGGTTAATCTCTCACTTTCTCTCTCTTTTTGAGAGTCCATCCTTTTCTTCCATCCTAGTATGTCCTCTCAAGGGGGAATCATGGATCTATTCCAATTTTTTCTTGACAACTCTTTTCTTTGAAAAGATGTTTCTTCACTTGAATGTCTTGATATGCCTTCTTCAATAGGGTCAAAATGTATACATCTAATTCTTAACACCATCTGTGTTGAAATTGTCAATATTACTTGAATTGCACTCAAATGCACATTTTAGGTCATTAAAATGTCCTAAATAGTTCAAACTTGTCACTTAAAAATGCAAGTTTAGGTCAAAGTATCCCTAAATAGGGTAATACATTTTATGGGTCAGCTAAATTTGATCAGATCATTTTGAGTCAAAATGACAAAGTCACCATTTTGTGCTCTAGATCACTCTTTTCTTCTAATTCATTGGTACACATCATGTACCTTGGTTCTTTGGTGTTGGAAACATCCTAAATGGGAATACAGCTCCAATGCATCTAAAATCACCTTCCAGTTCCTCTCTAGTCAAATTAAGACCTAGTAATATGACTTTTTGATCATTTTGATTAATTGAGGGCCAATTTTCAAATAAATTGCACAAATGTTGATTAATCTTGTTTAAGGATAATTAATCCAAATCAAGATCTTAAGTGGATTTTCCATGAGAGTTGTTGAATATTTAATTTTGAAAATTGATTCTTATTAACTGCATCATCAAGTGACATCATTTCTTGGGAAGACATCCCTAAGCCATAAATGCTTCAAATATCAAGATTATGGGTCACCCATGCCTAATTAATACCTTCCATGCCTCTTCAATGCCCCTTCTTTTAAGATCATGATGAAGATAATTATAGATTTAATTCTAATATTAAGATTATCCATGGCCCACATCTCAATCTTGAGATGGATGGTCATGGTTGATCCTGACCAATCTCAAAAATATATAAATAGAGAGGCCATGGACATGAATAAAAAATCTTGACTATTACAAAGTTATAATGTTAATTTGTTTCCACAATACTTTACATTTGATCATTGATTTTGTTTTCAAGCTTCATTTATAGGCTATTTTAGTGATTTGGAATCATGAGCCTAGGGTTTATGGAGTGTTCTTGAGACATTAGAGGGGTTTTCCATCTTTATTGACAAGACAAGGATGCTTGATCAAGGGAGAACATGCTTTTGAGCCACATGGGTGTGTTGAATCTATTTGGGAAGGTAATATGATGTTTGATTTATTTCATTTAGTTTTTGTTATCCTTTTTAAGGCCCATTTGAATAGATAGGCTTATTTAGTTAGTTCTTTATGCATTTTTCATTATTTATGGACTAATGCTTGACTAACTTTCTTTGTAATCCTCTCTATAGATATTTGAGGTGAAGAGGGGATAGTAGTAGTGCTAAGGGGCTTGTCAATTCCCCCATAGATAAAGTGGGTTTGATATCTTGGAGGCCCTAAGGGGGTAATGGCTCCAATGCTAGGATCATAACCTAGCTGTTGGTTAAGTTTCCCATAATCTTAGGGAGTAGGGAAAGCATCGAGGGTAAAGAGATGATATTATCTAAGGGTAAGGTGTTTAAAGGTAGGTTCCAAAGGATTAATGATGGGTATTTGGTCTAAAGGAATAGATGAACTGGTAGATGCCTCATTGGAAGGGGAAGTAATGGATATGGCTTCCATGGGTGAGGGATTGGTGGTGGATGTTTGTGGTGCTTTGGATAGAGGTAGGATAATATCATTAGGTTGGTAAGTCATATTTCATGATGCAAAAAGGCTAGGGTCAGATTGTATGGTAATAACTTGACCTTCTTGGTCAAAATTGACATAACGATGGAGGGTATAAGGTACACAACCCATGGCATATATCCAAGGTCTCCCTAGTAATAAATTGTATTAAAATTCACCTTTGGCCACATAAAAGAGTTTGGGGAGCATGTGAGGTCCTAGATGAATATGAAGCATGACGGTTCCCAAGGTAGTGGTTATAGTGTTGTTAAAAGATCTAAGGAGGATAAATTTTTGGTCATGACATTATCTGATAGCTTAAGTTAGTCATAGGCATATGAAGATATGATGTTGATACTATCTCCCACATCGATCATAATCTATTTGATGTAGGTTTGGTTGATATGGGAATTAATAAAAAGAGGGGGATCTAGGTCTTCAGGATGGATATAAGGTATCTCCAAATCTTTGAAGGTGACAAAGGTGGAGAGTTGGAGAGCACCTATAAAGGCCTTAGTAGGTGGAGAGTCACCTAGTCCAATCTTGATAGCTTGCATAGCCTCGATCATGGCTTGGCAATGGTGAGGTGAGGTGGAAATGAATTTATCGAGGCTCATTTTAGCTAGAGTTTGGTGAAGTTACTTAAGGATGACCCTTCTGATGGATTTAAAGGGGTTAGCCTTAGAGGTGCCTAAGATGGTAACTTTGGGCTGAGCTATAGATGTAGAGGTTTGGATCTAGTTTAGTTTAGGATAAGTTGGTGGATATGTCTATGGAATGGACACTCTAGCCTTTCCTTTATCTTTTTTTTGTGATCACATGACTACATTAATGGTATGGATAAATGGTAAAGGTGTGATGAGAGGTTGGGTAAATTCTCCATCACTCTGAGGTAAGAGTGGGGGATTAGGAATGTGTTGGTGAATGGTTGTTGGGTGTACTAGTAGAGGAATGGATGGAAGTTCATCTAGTAAAAGATCATCCTCATCATAGAGTTGATGGATAATGGCCTAGAGAGATTTATAATCCTTGGTGTCATGCCCAAGTGTCCTATGATAGGAATAGATTTGATGATCATTGTACCAAGCTAGCTTTAAAACAAAAGGATCAAGAGGTCTGATAAGAGGTAATGTGAGGTAGGAGGTCTGCAATAATATTTGAAGGATGGTCATATAGTATTCTACTAGAGGTGGGTAAGTTCTAGGGATTATGGTTTAGGTTAGTAAGATGGGTGTGTTAGTGGCAATAAGTCTGGTAAGAGATGGTTTGGGTAAGGTGGTGCTTCTAGTTGATGGTTTTGGTTTGGGTATGTTGTTTATTTAGGTGTTTAAGGTTGATAGTCTAGCTATTGGTAATTGAGGAAGGATTTTTACATTAGATTGTAGGTAGGTTGGTTTAACCAATGGTGGTGGATGACATATGTTAAAAAGAGCTTGCTTTTTAGGCAAGGTTGAGGGGTGAGACCCTAAGATAGAGGGTAAGGTAGAGGTAGGTAGATTCATAATCATGCAACCATTCAATGGTTTTGTTCCCTTGGTTGGTGTGGGTCAAGACCTAGGTATAGGCTTGGGTGAGGTTAATTCCACTTTCAAGGATGGGTGAACCAAACTCTGAGTAAGGAAGACACCAAAAGTTTTGAAAGGTTTGGTTGGTGATGTAATGGTTAGAGAGGTGGACATTTTGGTTGACTAAGAAGGTGAAGGGTTGGTAGAAGTTTTGATTGGTTTGAGAAGTAGTGTTAAAATGATGGATTCGTTGGTTAGAGGTGTGCTAGAAGGTTCAAGTTTATTGATATAAGGGAGCCCTAGGTGTTACCAAAAAGTGGCTTGATCCATGTCTAGTTTTGTGGCTATGCCTAAAGTTTTAATTAGTTTATAAAAAGGTCTATATGTCAATCTCATCCCTTGGGTAGTGGGTTCCAAGGATATACCTATGGGTTGAGGAGGAGGGTTAATAGCTTCATCTATTTCCTCAAGCAAGGGAGGTAAGTTTAGGTTGGGTGGTTGCTCCATGAGGGATACTTGTGAAAGAGTTATTTCCTTGAGTACCATGCCCATAGTTATGGTTTGATCTATGGTTAAGGGAGATGGTGGGTTAGGAATAGTTTTTTGTTTGGGTAGACTATCCAAAGGGGTGTTTGGTTATTTCAAAGCCTCTATGAGTAAATATAAGGAAAAGGGAACCTCATCAGTTTGTACTTTTAAAGGAAGGAAAGGTGACTCCACCCCTTTGATAGGTAAAGTGGGAGAAAAATAGGTAGGTTGGATAATAGGTTCCCTATCAACAAGTGTGTCAAGGAAAATATTGACTATGTGGGCATCATGAGAATGTTCAGTGTGTGTGTCCTCAGCTGTGATAGGGGCATGGTTGGGAAAAGGTTTTTTTAAGATGTCAAGAGCTTGATTTTGAGAGGTATTAAGATTATCTAATATGAGTTCCCCCTTGTCGATATGGCTTTGAACAACATTCTTGAAATTATTACATCGACTGACGTCATGTCCAATTACCTAATGAAAATCATAAAGGTCATTCTCATTGTACCAAGCAAGTATTAGATGAGAAGAATCAAACTGCTAGGGAGGTTTGATGAGCAGAAGCTGTATAAGGTTAGCTTTTAGTAGCTTCTCTAGAACTGAGGCATAAGATTATCCAAGTGGAGTGAACTATTTTTGGTTAATTTATTTTGGGTTCTTTGTGTTTTTGTTGAATTTATTGGGAGAAATTTATTGGTTGACATTGGGTGGAGGAGCGATTTTAAAGAAAATGGCATTCATAGTTTGCTTGCTCTTGGTTCTTGTATTGGTTTGGTTTCCTAGCTTGGAGGAAAAGGTTTTGTTGGTCTTGAAAGTAGAGTTATTATTTTTTAACTTCAATTTCCCCTTGTCTATGGTCTAATTTTATAGCTTACGTATCATGTTAAAAGCTTCATCAAAAGTTTTGAAGCTTTGGACATGTAGTGTAGAAGATATATGTTTGGCACAGGCTCAAGAAAAAAACTTTATATGTTTAGGCTAAGGTAAAGAAAATGAAAGATAATTAATCAAGATTATCTAATGAGCAATGAATTTAGAAATAGATTCATCATCAAATTTATTGATAGAATAGAGGTCGATGATAGAGACCTTTTTGGAAATGTTAATGTAAAAGTGATCTAAGAAGACCTGTGCTAGTTGGGTGAAATAAAGATGGAATGCTTGGTGATGGCACTATAGCAGTCAAGTGCTAGGCTAGATAAAGACATGGGGAAAGTTTAGAAAATGGAATCATCATAAATAATCATGTAACATGCATGCCTAAAAACCCTAAGGTGTTGTTGGGGGTCTTCCTTGCTCTAAAATTTGGTAAATTATGGAAGCTCCCATTGAGGAGGGTAAGGTCAGATGGGGATAAAAGGCTAAATAGGTTCATTAAAAATCTGATCATAGGATAGGATGTTATGAGCCCCTAAAATGGATGACTCATGGTTTGTCATCTTGTCTATGAGAATATTCATTAGGTCAATTTGAGGTGGTGGATCAAAATAATTATAAGGTGGATACTATGGTTGAGATTGAGTAACATATGGATAATTATTTAGCAATTGAGAGGTTTTCACATTTTATAATATGGATGCTAAAGGTTCGGTAGGTGGTATATAAGGGTAGGTAGATGATAATGGTTGGGTAGTGGGTACATACCCTTATGGGTTAGGGATGTAACCTAGGTTGGGTGTGATAGATACTTGTTGAGGGATTCCTGTGGGTTAGGTATGGGTGGTAGTTGGGTTGGTGATAAGAGGTGAGGTAGTGACCTTTGTGCTAATGGGTGCTAAAGTAGAAGGGATAGATACCCTTAATCTTGGTAAAGGGGTATTGACCAATGGGTTAGGTTTGATAGAGGGAAAGTTGGTAGTTTTGGTGGTAGATGCTCCAATAATAAGTGGATCATGATGGTTAATGGTAAGGTTACTCCTAATGTGGAGGAGTCATTAGTAGGGGCAAAAGGCGTAAGGGTAGTGATTGGTTGGTTAGGTTGGTTTTAGCTATGGAATCAAAGGGGGTAGTAGATGAAGATACCTAGGTAGTTGGAGGTTGGGTGGTGATCATAGTAATAGGGATACCCTTCATAAGGTGGGATGGCATGTCATAAGGAGGATCCTAAGGTGGAGTTGAAATCAGGACATGGTGAGAGGAGGTGTTGAGGTAGTGCTAGAGGAAAACTGGGTTGTCTAAAAACGTGGTAATGTCCATGTTTCCTTGGAAAAATACTTGATGAAAAGTAGGGATTCCCAATATATGAGTGAATATTCTACCTTAGAGATGTACTCCATGGATAAGGAGGTATAAGAGGTTAATTTAAGTGATGGGTTCTGCTCTACTAGGTCTCTTTGTTGCTAGCGAGTGAGAACCATGCAAGAAAGGGGGAGAGAAGACAAGAAAAAAATCACCACTAAATCAAGAAGAAGATAAGAAAATGATCAAGGCAATGAAGACACACACTAGTAAATAGTTAATCCTGGAGGTTAGTTTTAATCTTGCTTTTGGCTTATGCCTTAGTTTATGATAATGTGTGATAGAAGTTGGATTATAGATCGAGTACTATAGAAGTAGTCTATGGTTGGTTTTGGGTCATTTTAGGTGATCAAAAGGATCTGTATTGGAATCAATATATGGCTTGGTATTGAGGCCTACCCACTCACTTCACAGTCTCGTAGTGATAGGAGTGTCAAGTGCTTAGCCAATATATATTGATATCTAGAGTTTATACTCAACTAGAGAGTTGTGTTGGTTCTTCCCTTGGTAATGACCTCCAAGTAGGATCACTAAGAAAGGGTAAGGTAACCACTAGGTGATGAAATCCTAGTTGGGCCTTGTCTCAAATTGTTTTGATGTTTGATTGATGAAAGTGGTTTGGCTAGTGTGTGCAATAAAAGTGGTGCTATGATAAGATTACTATGCTTTAATCTAAAGTGAACTAATTTTAAAAGAAATTAATGGATTTAGTTGATTTTTTTAATCCCAAAAGAGATTCTAGTTTTAATTGTGAGCACAGATAGAGAGTAGAGCATAAAAATTCAAAGAAAATGTGAGTAAAGACTCTAGGTCCCACTGGGCATGCCAAAATGCTTCATGTAAATTTCCACTTTAAGTTTTGAAGAAGAGAGAAAAGAAACTCAATATGGGTGTGGTTGAAAAACTTGTTTGTTTTTGCATGCATTAAATCTAAATGATTATGAGAGATCCTATTTGCCTTGGGAGGAAGACCTATAGATAAAAAAGTATTAATGCAACCTTGTTTTTTAGATTGATAGTTGGGTGGATTTCCTAATGGTAGCTAGATCCCAGAAGTGAGAACTTCCTTAGGGGCTAACAATCCACAAATTTTAAATAATTATGTTCAAAAAACTAGAAAGAAAATACTTACATCAGTCAAATAAGATTACTAAAACTAAACACAAGAATGCTTATTATAAAATATAGACTAAAAATGATCAAATTAGTGATAAACTAATTAATACTAGTTCTAAAGGGTTGGGGTTTGCTTCAAAAAATATGAAATAGGTTTTTGAGTGATCAAAAATAATTAAAATTAGGTTTGGGTGGGGGTAGGTGGGTGAAAATAGCTTATTGGTTTTCACTACCATAGGTGATCATCAATGGTTGGGGTGACCATCAGTGGTTGGACAGACTATTGATGGTTGGACATATCATTAATGGTTGAGTCAATTATCGATAGTTACTATGTAAGTTATTGGTTAGATAAATAGTTGAATGATGATATATAAAAGATGGATTCTAAGAGTTGGGCAAGGGCTATATTTATTTTGAAATGGAAATGAAGTACTATGAATATTGAAAAATAAGTACTTATCTTACCAGAAGTCAATTGGGTTGGTGGTTGATGTAGTTAGCCTATTGGTGGAATCTAGTTTGATTCTAATAGATTAATGGTACCTAAGATATTGGTTGAGAGGTGATGGTAAGTTGGATCTCAATGAGAAGGATAATGATGCTTAATAATGTTGATGATGCTGATTAACCTACAAAATAAAACTCTTAAACATCTAAGCTCCTGATAATTATTGCAGATAGATTTGACCTCCTAGGTCTTTTTTCTTATAGGCATAAGTAAGAGGTGGAAGTGAAGGTGAAACTAGGCCATATAAATATAATTCATCCATGCAAAGTATTGAAATAAGAATTATATGAATTTATATTTACAATAGGTTGGTGAAGTTTGCATGCTTTTGGTGAAGAGGTGGATCCTGACCATCGATGGTTAGGGGTTCCCAAGGCTGACCATCAATGGTCACCCTGACCATCGATGATTAGGGTTTAGAGGAAAATGGTCTTGAAGGTTAGGTTGAGATAATTTGGTGAAACCAAGTACATATGGGTTTGGTGAGGCTATATTAGTGTAGGTTGGTCCCAAGGGGGTCCTAGGTAGGTCTAGGGGGATTTTTGACATTCAAAAATGAGGTGTGATGATTTACATTCAAAAATGAGGTGTGATGATCTATAGTTTATTTAATTAATACCAAGGTTAAGGGTCAATTCAACCCACTTATAATTAAATGTTCTAGAAAATATGCCAATCAAAAGGCTATTAAGGGGCAAGTACTCATAGATCATCTTGCACAAAAGATCCTCTTCAATATACTGAAACTCTTACATTTAGATATCTAGATAAGGCAATTATGACCACTAAAGAAGCATAAGTACCTTTTGAGGTCAAATAATGGAAGATGTTATTTGATGGTTCATTTATAACTCATGGATTAGGGGCCATAATATTATTCATTATGCCAAAAGGGGACTTCATTTCCAAGTCCTTTCGTATTAGATTTCCCTATACCAATAACATGGCTAAGTAAAAATCACTCATTATAGGGCTTCATCAAGTAGTACAGTGGAATATTCAACATTTATTGGTGTATGGTGATTCTTAGTTAATCATCGATCAAGTCACAAACCAGTACCAAACTAAGGATGAGAAGTTGTTACCCTATAAAGATATGGCCAATACTCTTAATCAGTAGATTGTCAATATCTCATTTGAAAGAATTGTTAGCAACCTAGATATCACCCTGACAAAGGCTAATTTCTTAGGATATCCTTCCCATTTGGACTAACATTGGATTGGTCTAAGTTGTGGGACACCTGAATCTCAGGCTAGACTTTTAGATTTATGAGTCTAGCTCCACTGATGTATCACTTTGATCTGTTTACCAAAACCTACTATGCTTTTGGGATGAAAAGGGTTAAAAGGATTATTGAAAATGGAAATCCTATTCTACTATTGGTGATACACCTATATTTCTAGTTCATCCACTCTATTTGAATTCATACAACACTAATAAGATAATGCAATTATTGAATCTAAAACTCTAATGTACTCTTATGCAATAATATTTCACATAGATGTTTCATCAAGTGATCTAAGCATGAGGGAAATGATGTAATCTTCCCAATTTAAGGCACTAAATAGTCAATATATCCAATTTTATCTTAATCAATCAACATCAAACACTGTATATGACATGCATAAGATGGCATACTAGTAACTAGATGAGATTAGGACAAAGGGAGAAATTACAACCACGTGTGCAAATTAAACCAATATAACATACTATACCAATATATAAGAATCAAAAAATATTATTTTATTCATATCAAAAGGTTATAAAGCTCAATCTTATTAGAGTTTAATCATGCCCATTAAAGGGATCCGAAAAATAGACTTGAAAGACTGAATATATAGAAGTGAGAAGAGAGAAAGACAAGAGATTGGTGTAGAAGAGAAAAGGAGGAGTGAAATAATCATAAACTTAATTCAAATTTTAGTTACAAATTTCAGCAAATAGTCATCAAGACTTCTCTCTTTATGTTAGTGTTCTTGCATGAGTTTTGCATGATTTCCTTTTGGCATTAAAATGAGGTGGTGGGCACTTCTTGACTTGTTCAAATCCTCTAACATTATTTATACACAATTATTTGGTTAGTTAACTCCACTTAACATTATACAAAGATAATTTAATGTATTCTCTTGCATGGAAACCATGAAATATGCATGGATTGATAGTTAACTCATGATTAGTCAACTCAGAGTAATTGACACTTAAGACTAGTCAACTGCCCTCTTAATCCCTCCTTTGCATGAAATAACACTTAAATACTGAATTTTCATGATATTTATACTTGAATAATAGATATGTGTCTTGGATATTCTGCATCAACTCATTTATTATCCCTTATATGCCATTCATCTTCACTTGATTGATCAAATAGGCCTACTAGGCCAAATAAGCCTAGTAGCCTAACTTATTGAATTTTATGACCATTATAACCTACATGAAAACATTTAAACGTAAAAATACAATAATATTCAATCTTGGAACAACTCATCATATGATTAGATAGGTCTTTTTGATGAAGAAACACATGCAACTTAGTCCAACTAGTTGACTAGGTCAAACTACCTTGAATTTCTACAGACTAGCTATTTTGAAGGAGCTCATAGAGGCATTTATAGGCCTAGTTTTGAACAATTAATGGATTTATGATGAATAAAATTATCCAAAATTAACTCTCCAGGGATTGGAATCCATTAAACTACCTTGTACCTCTCCTTTCAACATTTTTCTTCAAAAAACTCCATTTTATACCATGATCTACATAATTCCATACAAAAAAAATACTATTTATAGGATCCTATCTAAGTTTAATTTATGTTTTAAGAGGTTTTATGATGATTCATTAGGTTTTTATTGCAATAAAATTGAATTTTCTCAAAATTGGTCCTTATGAGGATTTGGGAGGGTTTTGAAGGTGAAATTTCTTAATAATGATTTATAAAGTATAAACATCTAAGCACAAAATTATTTATATGAATATTTATTTAATATAACCCCTCAAATTCCTTGAAAATATTGGGTTCCCATGAAAAAATGTATGAAAAGATACATATGTAAAGAAGTTTTCCTTTAGGGTTTTGAATGCATTCTAGACATGCTTATGCTCCTAGGGATTGTTAATAAATTAAATCCCCTAAACCAACATAAATTATTCATGAATTATAATTTTATAAGTATACTCAAATCATTACAAGATAATTTTTCCAAACTATTCATGTGGTGAAAGATACGAGTACTTGATTGGGTGGGTGGAATGAGTGTTTGGACTGTAGAATTCAAATTCCCTCTGTGTGAGTGAAATTGACAATTACATTTTATTTATTATGATTTTAATAACTAATTAAATAAATTTAAACACATAATCACACCATTTCATGATGTCACCATTTCTTGGTAGGGCTACAAGTGCCTTCATAGTGTTGTAGGCCTTCTAGGCCTAAAACTAGGTTTTGGCCTAAAACTAAGTTTTGATGGTTTGAGGCACCTTTAAGGGGGTATTAGAGTTTTAATATATCATAATTAATTTATTAACAATTTTTTATATCCACTGTGACCTTAATTTGCTTCCTAAACTCTATTTTGCCTTAGTGTTTCTTAGGACTGCTTATAGGGTTTCTTGCAAAAATGGCCTATCAAACCCTGATGGATGGGTTTTAAGGATTTTCCTATGATATATTAAGATTATAAACATAATAGAATCTTTAAATACCTTTTAAACTCCTATATAATGTGCCTATATCCTTAACAAGTATCAAAATAGACAAAGGTCTCCTAAGAGCACACATGCCTACTTATTTATTTTAGCCCTCAAGGGCATGTTTGTATTGAAAGTGAGTGTGGTCACCTCTCAAGAGGATTTTAAAGATTTTTAAAAACCTTAAAATTATTATCAAACATTTTAATGAAGTTCCAACCCTTTTTCAAAACTTGAAAACCTTCCAAGGACCTCTTCTAGCTCCATTTTTATTGTCTTAAGACAAGTTGGGGACTGTGTCAAAATAGTGAGCATATACACTAATACTTTGACCTCTAGGATTGCATGATAAGATTTATAAAGTTTAAATTATGAACTTCACAAATTTTCAAGTCTTAATTACTCTTTTAGGTGCCTATAAATCTCAAAATTCTCTCAAGAATGCCTTTTAAACATTGATTATGTGCAAGCTATGTTAGGCATGATTGTGTTCTTATTATTTCCACCTTAATTTTGGATTGATAATGGTGAGTATGATTTTATTATGTCATTAAAACACTCTCTTTATACTTATCTCATCCCCATTTTTTACCTTTCAACCTTATGCACCTATAATAGACCTAAGCTCCTTCAAGAACCTCATTGACATGACTGTCAAAACATTATTGTAAATGAATTTCATGGGAAATATAAGTGTTTTAAGATCAAAAGATACCCTCACATATCATATTGGATTATTCTAAATTGATAGTGGTTTGAGACTTCCTTTCACCCACTCTTTTGGTGTATTTACTCTTCAAGGATTGTTTTAAGCTTTATACATAGACTTATTCTGTAGAACCTATTATACCTTCATATTCAATAAGTTAAAAGTATTTAGATATTTAAAAAGGTTTAGGTAATGTCTATTTTATCACTTTAATAGTCTTAAGTCACCTCATAGGTCATTTTACTTGAATGAAATCATCTTTGAGTTTTCACCTTGCTAATAGGTGACTTTAAGGGATAAACTTGCCATTTGTATGGTTGTAAGTGTAATCATAATTGACATTGATTGTGTATCATGTTTTAGAAACCTTATCATCATTTATTTATGATAAATATAATCATTTTAATTTTTAAGCATACTCTTGAACATCAAACTTCTCTATAAACCATTATGCTATCAATTTGCATATTATCTTGAAGGAAGCCTGTGTACTTAAGGTTGTAGGTGTAAATTTGAGGTGAAAATAACTATAGCACTAAGTGTTTGAAGTACCATATAATCCTCTTGAATCCTTTTCATCATTTTAATTCTCATTAAAGATCTCTTTAATACAAACTTCATCATTATACCATAACCTCATTCTTCATTGACCACTTGCAGTCAACTCTATAATAGCTTGAAGGAAAGCTTGTAGATGATGGTTGAAGTAGTGTTTCAAGCTTATTGAGTCTTGCTTGTATCATGTTTTAGAGAAACATTTTTCATCTACTAATGGGAAACCATAATTGATTCATGAATCCTTCATACCATTATCTCACCTTCTAAGAAACAAACTTTTCTCTTATTCTTGACCGTGCTATATTAACTATATTTGACTGTACAAACCATGGCAAAGTTTGAGGGTGTTTAGAGAGTTTGAAAAAAATACTCATGAGTCTCTATATAGTCTTGTTATGATATTCATAATTATCAAAAACCAAACTAAATTTCTTATGCAATAAATCTCCTTAAAGCATTGTTGACCTCTTGGCTATAGTTGTTCTTGAAGCTGGTTGTAGGTCCTCATTTATGCTTCTTGAGCCATTTAAGAAATTAAAATGTGTTGTTCTTGAGGTCTGTATTGATATTGCCAATTATAATACTAGTCATAAACTTGGCAGATTCAAACTACCCTCTTGAAACTTGAACAAACCTTATTATTGATAAGACCGTTGCTATTGTAGGTTTCGACCTCATTCAGGCATGTAGGTGTCTTAAAAGATACTTGACTATAAGCATATGAATTCCTCTTGGCTTGTGCCATGAATGAAGTTATAAACAAGGTCAAGAGCCCATAATTTAATATCCATTTTCAAAAATTCACTCATGTCATGATGTCATCTTCAAAAATGTATATATCTATTAATTTCAACTGTAGGTGGTTATATGATGTCATCTTGTATGGATAGAGACTAAATTAGGCCCTAAGGAAGGCTCAAAACATAAATATTATTTTTGTATGGCTTAGGAAGATATATTTGAGCAAATAACTTTAACAAAACACTTTTATCCCCTATTTAACATTGTTCTTCATGAGGAACTCATGACTATTGGTGTATTGATAACTGTAAGTTCTCATTCTTAGATATTCAACATTATTTCAAGGTGTGCATATCCTCTTTGATTGACCATGATGGAACTTAGTATTATTAACTCCTCATTATGATGGATTCATGATATTGAGATGAATGGAAGGGGGAATGATGAGGTAGGAATATGGAAAACCATGAATGAAGGGTGAAAGGAGCTTGATCATAGTGATAATGGCAATGAAAAATAGTAATAGTGGGGATGAACACATAGGAGGTGAAAAGAACATTTAAACCTATCACCAAGGAGTATTGAATACCATGGAGGAAGCATATACACATGGACCAAATATTCACACCATTTTTAAGGTCATCAAAGGAGGTATATGGTGTTAAAATGGAACCTAGTGCTAGTGCCCAAAATTGCAATGAAGCAATTAAACCCTTGTCCAGTATGAATGCCTGATTTGTTAGCCCATTTCCTATTTTCAAGTATGCATCAGAGATAAAATTGAATTCATGTCTGAGCACTTTAAGGTCTTTTGTCCTAATTTCCCTTGTCTAGACTCTCTGATTTAAAATCAAATTTGGTAGGAGAAAATTTAAGTGAGAACATTTTAAATATGCCAAGGATTTAGTTTTATTTTTATACTAAGTCTTGGTTGTGTTTATTAACAGGACAAAACCTTGGTCTAAAAATTCATAATGCTTGGTCCATTTTATTTTTTAGTGTGGTCTGAACAATGCTTGTTCTCTTTATTATGTGCTTAACATAAAAGTCTTAAGGATTCCTTCATATTTATAAATGCCCCAAAACCTTAGGCTAAGTCCTTTATCCTAAGTTATTTATGTCCCAAGCTTGAACTTGGTAATTTTCCTTTTTAGTTTTGAGAAAGTCATGGTTGAGCTAATGGATTACAATCGAATGGTATGTGTTGATGCAAAGAAAAATGATCCTATAATACGTGATAAAGGATAAATTTTCAAAAAAGCTCAAGATAAGTGTGGATGTGCCAAGTGTCAATCCCATAGTGACCAAGGAAAATCTTGTATCACAAGTCTAAATGAATCAAACCATCATCATAAAGCAAATGCAAAAATAGACTAGTCATTTTACTTATACATTTTATCAGTTTGCCTAGAAAGTGTCTCATGGTTGAAGGATCACATAAAATCTATATTATGGATGCCATGAACATCTCTTGAAAATTTAGTTCCTTCATGATTTTTTATATCTCAAGATGTAAGTGTTTAAATTTAAACAAGTAGTGTGACAGTTTCACAAACATCATTGAAGATCATGCAGATGTCAAAGTAAAGCTCAATTATTAAATATTTTGACTTAAATTTGATGTTCATGTGAATGTCAAAGACATTCACGTGGATGTCAAATGATGGATGCACAAATGTCAAATTCAAGCTAAGGAAATTACCCATTGGGGATTAAATTTGATAGTCGTGTGAACATCATTTATGGTCATATGGACATCAAATGATAGGCATGTAGATGTCAAATTTAAACCATGATAATTATCCATTAGGGCTTAAATTTGATAGTTGTGAAAACATCATTGATGATCATGCATATGTCAAATGATAGGCACATAGACATTAATTTTAAGCCAATTTCCCCATCATCATATACTTTAGAAATGTGTGGGAAGTTCGTCATTGAAACTGTTGGTAAATATGGTATCCTGTGAACCCTCTAAGATGATCAAGTATCCTTTGACAACTTTGGAAAGATAAAGTTTGTGATGGTAGATGGTAGTTTAAACAAGCCTATAGTAAAGTGATCTATTGATGGACTCAATTCTCA
Source organism: Torreya grandis (assembly GCA_037957365.1). NCBI lineage: Eukaryota > Viridiplantae > Streptophyta > Pinopsida > Cupressales > Taxaceae > Torreya > Torreya grandis. The sequence continues at coordinate 10,610,406 of JARHVA010000019.1, read as the reverse complement.
ACCTGATGATGATGAAGACAATAAAAATTCCATGGGCACAAAGGACATAAAGGATTTAATTATCTCAAGAGGTCATTTGGATGCATATAGTAATGATTTGTTAGTTAAATCTTCATCAATTGGAAAGCTTGCTCATCAAAAGAGTTATTCTGACCTCTCCAAAGATTTGGATTACCCTTTGAGTATTTGTTAAGAAAATTCAAAATATCCTTTAGATAACATTGGCATGTTGTCCAAACATTCTAATATAAAGGAAACCCATTTTTCAAACTAAGGCATGGATTAACCTATAGAACAAATAGTGGGTCAAGTAGCAAAAGAATCAAATCTATACATAATAAGTTTGAAGCTCATGGATGAAATATACTTCTTGATATTTAGTGGTATATATCGACACCTTTCAAGAAAATGGAGTAATGAGAAATAACTTTCAACTTATTGGTGTTACTATTATGCTTTTGGCATGTCAATATGAAGGGGTTTATGCTCATATAATTGATTATTTTGTGTAGATCTCAGATAAAGCCTACATAAGAGAGGATTTTTTTTAAAAAATGGAAAAGTCAATGTTCAATTAATTATAATTAAATATGGCTTTGTTAACCCCTATGTGATCATTTGAATATTTCCCTAAGGAACTTCCTAGGGTAATTACAAGTGCCAATTGCAACCTAGAAATTTGCAAATTGAAAATTTGTGAGAGGGGCCAAGATTTACCCAAATAGGTCATAGGTTGAAAATAATTCATTTATGCATTAAAAAGGAGATAATGTGAAGGAAACCCTAAAATTTTAAATATGTGAAAATTGTAAACTTTGCAAGGGGAAAAGGTGAAAAATGCAAAATGTGAAAAGGCAAGTTGGAACCAAAAGGGTAAAGGGGTCAAGTAAACTCAGGTATTGCATTTTCTCATGTTTTTTTCATCCAAGTTCCTCCAATGGGATAGATATTATAAGTTTGCAAGATCAAGGTGGGCCACTCTAAGGAAGATCATTTAAGTGGCCATAGATATAGAATATTCCCAAGCCATCATTGTAAGAGTAGGTTATTCCATGGCATGCATGAGGGGGAGGGTAACTATCTAGAAGTTTCTAGTTGTCCAAGTAAGTGATCAAGGGGATCCTTAGGTAGCTACACATAAATAAAAAGTTTGTTTGGCTTCCATCATGAATATCCTCCTTTTAGTTCATTTGAAAGGCATTTCTAGTTAAGAAATCAAAATATTTTCTTCAAGTCTTCATCATTTATTATAGAGGCAATTGTAACAATGATTTTCCTTGTAGTTACATGAAGATTCTAGGCATGGCAAAGGATTTATTCTAGCTAGGAGAATCTTGGAAGGAATTTAGAAATTATAGGTTGTAAACCTCACTCCTAAATTTGAAATGGGTATAAAATGTATAAATAGAGGGCTTCTCCTCTATTTAAAGGCTAGTCAATGTGTTGATTGTTATTGGTCTTTGATTTTCTCTAAGTCTGGGTTCTATAAAAAAATTGGGATCAACTGTTGTGTGTAGATCTTTCCTCTCTTGCTAAGGTGGTTGCAGCTGTATAGCCATTAACAAGCTTTGAGAGCATGTTTATGTCTCCCTTGTAAAAAGAGAAAACTCACCATGTTTGTCCCCTTGTCATCATTTTGAAAAATTGATGTATGTAGTATCTCTTTTCAAGTTAATGAAAATTATTGTGATTCTCTTTTGTTTCCTATTGATGAAGTGCATTGATGTTTTTTACAAATGTTGTTGATTGGATATATTATTTTTTTCTCACTACTGGTTTTCATCTTGGGTTTGTTTCTATATTATATATCTCTTTCTGCGTTATTTTAGAATATGTTGCTGAATAACTTGTTAGGGCACCCTAGGTTTATGGAGTTGACAGGGAAAAGTGTTTGAAGGTCTAGTTTCAGTGTATGTTCTAATATTGTAGGGATCATTTGGAATTTTATTTATCTTATATGTGAGTTTTTCATACATCTTTACTAAGGATAATGTCTTGAATGTTGTAATATCCCCTATTGATTGAAAAATAACAACACACCACCACACCTTTCCTCTTTATAATTAATAAATTATCCTACCCTGCAAATGATACAATCCTTATTGCGTATCATAAGTTTCATTTACCTACAAATGCATAATATCTTTCTCATATAACATGTATTTTCACCTTGTGTTTTAATCTTTAGCATTATTATCTCTCATTCAGCCTTGATATTGATTATTATTTAGGATGAAGGTTGGAAGCACTTTTATATCTATCTTCAATAGCTTGTATGTGACTTAGAGCATTTGTGCATTCCTTATGAAAACCCTTCCTGGGTGGAGTGTGAAATTTTGGTTGTGTCATAGTCATATTTTTTGTTATTTTGTGCCAAAAATCCCTATGGAGGTTAAATTACATAATCTCTCCATGTGAGCAAGCTACCCCTTAGGTCCTCTCACCTTGGTCCAAGTAGATCCGAAAGTACTAGAGAGCTGACCATACGATTTATAGGTGCCTCTTAGTCACTTTCTATGTCTTATCCATTATAGATTACAAACCCTTTCCTAGATACAATGACATATCATTGGGTTTTTAATATTTGTTTTCCATTTTCTTTTGAGTGTGCAAGGCGAAGCATATAAGGTGTACAACTAGGAACCCACATGCTTTTGACACCATTACCAAAGAGAAGCTAAAAACCTTGGACCCTTTATTACTGGGGAATCTTACAGAGAGATATAAGTATTTCATGTTTTGAATTTCTCTACCGATTTGTGCTATAGTGGGACTATCTTGGCTATCAACACTGCTTCACTCCACTAAGGACATGCCAGGAATTGAGATATTTGACAATTTGACTTTTGCTAAGTTTATTGCAAATGGATATTAAATTTACATGTTGAAAGGTGCTTTCTCCCCTTTTAAACATATTTTAAAAGTTTTAGTGTCTTTTCTTTCTATCTCATCACTAAATTTAGCAAGTATGTTTTCATTATATATCACAATTAGTTTATCAATTCTTATATTCTAGAAGTTTGATTTTAGTGGCATCTCCAATCTTATCATTTGGTTTCAAGGAAGATTAGTGCCTAGTTTGAATATTTTTGTTAGCCTTTAGCTTTGAGTATTTTATTATTTACAAAGCTAGAAGGATTGAAATTATCCTTCAAAGGTGACTCATCCAAACAACTTGTCCCACCCCTAAGTTTGCATCAAAGATGAAGGAGACAAGTTTGGAGGCCCGTTGAAGAGCATAGTGTAGCTACAAAAGATTGATTGGACTCTCAAGATCCTTATAATATTGAATGATTTATTAAGATCCCCATTTTTTAGGACTATCATAGTTCTCCTAGAAAATCCAAAACTTATAGTTCAATTTATTATCCATCTCATTCTCAACCAACTAAATCCCCTCCTAGGTGTGAACCACAAAGTCCACCTCATTCACCCCCTCACATCCCTTTGTCATCAGTTCCTGAACCAATCATTAGGCATAGGGACCTAGATGATAAGAACATCCTGAATTCTACATTCCCAAATTTAGGCCTATAAATTTTCATGACATGGAAGGATATCCTAATGAAGTCCCAAATGAATTAAGGAAATGCCTTCCAAAATTACAAGGGAACAATGTAGTGAGTGGTGATTAACACCTAAGGGATTTCCATAATATTACTAAATATTATGAGGTTAAGCATGAGTATGTGTGCATTAAGTTGTTTATGCACAAGTTGGAGGAAGATGTTAGTGAATAGTTCAATTCTCTTCCCAATGGATGCATTGATTCGTGGGAAGAAGCGAGGAATGTTTTTAAAATTTAATAGATAGAATTGACTTGAGGTTCATTTTTGGTTTAATTTGAAAACATCAAGAATAACCCCAATGAGTGTGTTTAGGACTTAAATACATGGTTCAAAAAAATTATGATGCATCTGCCTAAAACCATTAGGCCTAGTGATACAACGTGCTTGATAAGGTATTGTGATGCCTTTGACAAGAAGGTTGCATAATACTTGAGGGACAAGGCTCCCACAAACCTATGGTTAGAATTAAATATGGATATCCAAATTGAAAATAACATAAATATTATGAGAAATCCCATGAATAAGTAGGATAATGTAGTTTTGGTCAATCTAAAAAAGACAGTCTACAAAGACAACTAACTTTGAGGATACTGTTAATACTTTAGCCTCTACTATCAAATAAATGTCATACAAGTTAGATAGCAATGGAAAAGGGATCCCTCATGTGTCTACTATTAAAGAGAGGGATCCAAATCCAAATCAAGCACAAGGAAGGCCTGTTTTTCACCATCGAGATAATGATAGATGGAAGAGGCCAACACAAGATGGAAAAACAAAAACAAATCAGAACAGAGGGGCTAGGAAAGAAGTGCCTAATCTATTAAACACCAAGGTGAATATAGTAGGTTGTGATATTGATATTGATTAGTGTGATAAGTGCTTCCTTCCACATCCTCCATGTGATACAACTAAACCAATTGATGAATATGTATATGAACTTGAGTCTATGTCATTTGACAATGAGATTATGATGTTTAATTGTCAACATCCCTAGAGTAATATGTCTACCTCCACAGAATTATTGAGTGCTATTACTATTGATTAGTTTTAGAGTGCAGTACAAAAGGTATGTAACCCAACTTATGAATTTGCTTGTGATTTTAATATGATACAAGCGTATGAATTTCCCATTCATGATTTTTATTTTTTAAGATTAATCATGATTAAAAAGTATGATGATAAGGACATTGCTAAAGCTACTGGTTAGGAGCCTATTCTAGATGGTAATGATTTTCCAAGCTTAGGATAGGATCTTAATGATATGGATCTTCCACCTTCTAGCCTTGCTGTTACTACTTAAAAGTTATCTTTTTTTTATGATTTTGTGACTTGTTTCTAGGCTTTGTCTAGTTTATGATTCTTTTGATTTTGCTCTTAGGCTCTACCTAGTGTGACCTTGTGTGCTTTCATACTGCATATTTTTATGAGTTATTTGTATATATATGTTAAGTTAATATATGGATATATTTCAAAAAAAAAAAATATGATGGGTGAATTCCATTAGTTAAGGATAAACAACTACTAATTAATGTATTAGTTTCCCAAGAGAAAGAATACTACTTGAGAAGTAGTTAACCAGTTGCTTCTCCTCAAGACACCACCCCTATAAATCTAAGGGTAGGGAATGCAAGTAAATAAGCTAAGAAAAATACATCAGTCCCTAATGCTTTAAAACTAGTGCCCATTTCCCAAGTTTTTAAGCCTAGAGTTGTTCCTACTAAAAATAAGATACCTTTATTATCTAGTATTCCTAAGGGTGTGAATGATGTTAGACAGAATCTACCTTTGAAGGATACTACTCAGCATGCAAATACACCCTAGCCTACTCCACTTCAAACCTTAAGTGATTTCATTCTAGTTAAAGGTGTTGTTACCCTTACACCAAATACTCCTATTCCTTAGTATAGTATATGTGATATGGCCCAAGTATTGAATCAACTAAAAATCATTGTGCCACTTATTGAATTATTAAAAATACCTGAACATAAGAAGAGGGAATTTGAATACTTATAATTTGGTGAGAAGTTAGATAAAAATGAAATTGATTTACCCCAAACATCACCAAAAAGTGCTAAAGAATCTAAAGAGGTTGTTGAACCAACTTTGAAAGTCTATTTGGCGACTGCATTAGTAGATAGTCAGCTGAATGTGGATCTATTTTATACAACCATGTTGATCAATGGTCTTATTATCCATAATTGCATGTTTGATTCTAGTGATTATTATAATGTAATGACCCTAAGTGTCTTAAATGATCTTATAATTAAGATTACAGTAGCCTTTGGCAAGTGTTATACCATAGAATTGAAAGAAGTTCTAGTTGTTGGACAATTCAAGGGGTTGGTAGTGTAGTTAGCAGTGCATCTAGGTAAGTATTTGAATATGGACATGGTATTTTTAGACTACCCACCTAAGTGGGGGGTGTTGTTATCATGTAAATGGGTTACTATCATGGGTGGAAGTGTACAAATGGACTTGTTTTATGCCACCATTCCATTGGAGGGTAAGATAGTCAAACTTTATAAAGATCTAAAGATGTTGCATGTCATTGAGGATCTAAAGCATGATCTAAATTAAGTGTTATACATAGATGTAAATTTGGACAACTTTGTGGGAAATATTGATGTTGTTGAATATCATACTACTCTTGTTGTTGAACCTAATAATGAAGGATCAGTTTGGAGGATGAGCTTTGATGGGGCTTTCTCCAATCTTGGAAATGGAATAGGGGTTGTATTTTATGCTCCCAATGGTATAAGTTTTAAATTTTCTTTTCAATTTTCCTTTGGGTATATGAATAATATTGATAAGTATGAGTCACTCTTTCTTGGTCTATGAATTTCCTGTGAACATGGAATTAAAATTCTGATTGTCAAAGGTGATTTCAAGCTAGTGGTTAAGCAAGTCCACATGCTTATGCCACCAAAAATAAAAGTTTGAAATAATATTAGAATTTTATTTGGAATTTTCTTGAATTTTTTGATGCATTAAAAATTTATTATCATGATAGAAGTTTCAACCAATAAGCTGAAAAACTTGAAAGGTTAGGTGCTCAATTTGATATTACAAATATGATCCCTCATTGTCAGTATCATGTAGAGGTTCTTGTTAGACGTTCAGTCCTATACAATGCTCATCATTGGTAGGTGTTTGATGATGATGATCATATCAAAAGGTTTCTAAATTGTGAATCTAAGTTCCATGATTAACTCATAGACTTGGAATCCATGATTTGGGTTTATGATGGAAATGAAACCTTATTTGGGAAGGACATTATTTTGTTGAATACAAACATGCTCCCTAAAGTATTGGTAAGTTTGTAAGCATATTTTGATGGAGTGGATAGAATCAAGACTTGAGACTTATTTATTTCAAAGGATGTGATTGAGTATAATTTAGGTTCTCATGAGAATCTAAGAAAGGTTTGGCTGGTACTCACCTAAGTGCAGTTGAGAAACAAGCTTACATGTAGCTACTAAGAAAGTACCAAGATTGTTTAGCATGGTCTTATTCTAAATTGAAAGTGTATAGGGAAGACCTATTCTACCATGTCATCCCATTGTAGCCTGATAACAAGCCTTTTAGATAGAAACAAAGACCTATTAACCCCATCTTGGCCACTAATATGCAAGATGAGTTAAAGAAGCTAAGGGATGATGGTATCATTCAGCTCATGAGCTATTCATCATGGGTTGTAAATTTAGTTAGTATGAGAAATAAAAATGGTGACATTATCTTGTGTGTGGATTTATGAAATTTGAATAAAGATTATTTAAAAGATAATTATCCATTGCCCAATATGGACAACCTATTGCAAAGTGTTATAGGATCAGAGATGTTGCCCACTTTAGACAATTTCTCAGGATATAATCAAGTTGTGGTAAAGGAATATAAGAGACCCAAGACCACATTTACAATGCTTTGGGGCATGTACATATACATGAGGATGCCTTTTGGGTTAATGAATGTTGGTGCAACATTTCAATGGGCATGGACATTGCTTTTAGAAGGGTGATTAACAAGTTTATAGTTGTGTATTAGGATGATATTATTATGTAATCCAAGACTAGATAAGAACATTTGGAGCATCTTGAGAAAGTGTTGATCAGATCTAGGGAGTTTGAAATTTCATTTAATCCTAAGAAATATCACTTTGGAGTATAAAAGCTAAGTTCTTAGGACATATAGTGTCCAAATATGGTGTCATATTGATTCTAAGAGGGTAGAAGCCATTGACAAAGTGCCTATCTTGTAGTCGAAGAAGGGGATTCAATCCATCTTTAGAAAAATTAATTTTGTAAGGAGGTTTGTGTCAAATTTTATAGAGATTACTTTGCCTATTAATTCTATTTTGAAGAAGGACCAAGCCACCAAATGGGAGGAAAAGTCTATGCAAGCATTAAATAACATCAAAGGATCTTAAAAGTCTACCCCTATTTTAACCAGCCCTGATTACATTAAACCATTTCAGATATTCTCTTTTGCATCATACAATATTGTTATTGTTCTTTTTCAAAAGAATGAAGATGGTCACGAGTAACCAATAGCTTTCTTTAGAAAATCTATGCAAGGTTATGAATTAAATTACATCATCATGGAAAAATAAGCCTTTAGCCTCTAAAAGGTTGCCCAAATGTTTAGGCCTTATATTCTAAGTTCAAATATTTTTTCTTATGTCTTTCATATCATGGTAAAGGACATCTCAACTTAGACTAAAGTCTCCAACAAGAGATGCAGATGGGTTAACAAGTTGTAAGAGTATGACATGGATAGTTAGAACACCAAGTTAGTGCAAGGGATGGGTGTATCCAAGCTCATGGATGAGACCAATTTTCAATTTATCGAGGTAAACACTATTTTTTTCAATGTTGATGATTCCTTGAGTCAATTTCACATGTCTCCATGGTATAAGGATATTGTCTATTACTTATTAAATCTGAATTGTCCCCCTAACTTAGACAATAATCAAAGGACTCTTAAGATTATTTCCCAAAAGTACCTCTTGACTGAAAATTGAACTTGCATGGAAGAATCCAGATGGGGTTTTCATAAGATGCATACTAAAAGATAAAACTACTGATCTAATTGAAGACTTCCATAATGGAGTATGTGGTGGCCATTTTGCACCTAAAATTACAGATCATAAAACTTTGAGATTTGGTTATTGGTGGCCATCATTGTTTAAATATATTGCTCAAAAAGTCAAAAAATGTGAAAAATGCCAACGCTTTGCTAGGAGGATGAAAGCTTTAGGTTCTCTTCCCTTGCAGCCTATGATGATTAAAGGCCCATTCAGATAATGGGAAATGGATTTTATTGGATAAATTATTGCTTTGTCAAGTGTTGGGCATAGATGGATACTAGTTTCAACTAATTACTTCACCAAATGGGTTGAATTTATCCCTAAAAAGAAGGATACACACTAGGTGGTTGAACATTTTTTGCTAAATTAGATTATTTATAGATTTGGTGTGCCTGTCAAAGTTATTACTAATAATACCATGAGTTTCAAATTAGTGGCATTGTGTAAAGAGTATGGGATTGAATTAGCCTATGCTTCCAATTATAACCCTTAGGGGAATTAGAAAGCAAAATAAAGCAATAAGAACTTGTTTAAAATCATTATATGAACATTGGAAGCAAATAAGAAGAAGTGGGGTAAACAATTAGAGTTTTCTTTGTGGGCTGATATGATCATGCCTGAGAGAGCTATAGGCAAAAGCCCATTTGAGATTTTTGATAGAGATCAAATAGTTTTGACTATGATTTTACAATTTTCAACCTATTAGCTCATGTGATGTAGAGCATATACCTGATCTCTACTTCTTATCTCATTTAACCTTTTTTCTTCACTCACTTCCCTTGACTATGATTCACTAATTCATTATTAATGCAATAATCTAATCCTCAATGGTTGTTAGGTGAATTTAATTATGTTTATAAATTTATTCAAGGTCTCATTTACCTATCATTCACATATAAACACTTCTCTTACCAATTCAAAACTCTTCATACACTTTCCAAGACTCTCTCTCACCTTTACACAATTTTGCCAATAATAGACACACTTCTTTTATAATGATCATGCAATGTAACAAAGTTATTATTATCTACATTATAGTTACAATGGTATTAAACATTATTATGAGGTTTTAATCAACCCTCTCTATCCAAAATATAACCCACAAACAATCTTCAAGTCTCAATTCATCTCTCTTCACAACCCTGCCTTTTCTACCACAGTCCTTCTAACCCTCTCTTTCCTATTCCTTAGGTTTTATGGATAAAGTACAATTATTTAGAATAAAAAATAAATATTTTTAGATACCCTTAATGCTTTTCCATCTATCCATGTAATTTTGTCTCCTTTTTCTTTCATATGACCTTTTTTCCACTTTAATTTGTGTCTCTGTTTAGGCTTATTAGGCTTGTCTTCCCTGATGAAACACTCAATACCTTCAAAGAGTACATTGATGCACACTAAAATTATTAAACCATAAAAATATATTTAAATTCATTAATATAAATATTTCCATAAATTTTTATAACTTTTAATGGTCAAAATTGTTTATATTCCCCAAACCCTAGTTTAGGGTTTCCTAGACTCAGTCACATCCAGGAGACCACAATGTCCAACTATAAATGTTATAAAGAATTTAAAAAGACCAAATTTGGTTTTTAGGTCTATGTAATCCTTTAAAATTTCATACAATGGGTGGACATCAAGATTCAACCCACATTTATAACTTTTTATGCCAAAACACTCATGACTGTGCATAACAAGTTACTATCTACAGGGATAAATATCTACATAAATGATTAAAACATTGGGAAAATAACCTAAGTCTCAAAGAAGGATTAAAAATACATACATAATACTTACCTTGGTACATCAAGACATTTTAGTTTTCTAAGTAAACTTGTAGGAAATAGGGTAATGTCTAGCTTGACTTACAATATCAATCCTCCACTCAGTGAAATAATGTCAATAGATTCAAAATAAAATATTGACTTATTACAACCCATCAGAGAACTTGACCATCATATTTAGGATTTTTACTAATAATGGATTATGTTTATAGACCTCCCACACATAGTTTGTTATAAGGAACAAGGTACATCACAAAATGCATTATGCAACAATGATTATTTTGGATTAAAACAAATACACTCCAAAAAAATCTATGTTATTATCCAAACATATTTATTAAACCATTACCAAGGTCATTTAATCAATAATATATGAATTGTTTGCAAACAACAATCATTGTCAGTCCAATAGGGGTCTAAATTAGAATTTTGCAAATAGGGTTTCTTACCTCCTACCACTCATTTGAATCTTTTATTTAAAATATAAATGCACTTAACATATTTAAATATTAAAAAAAAACATAATTTTATTTCCTTCACTATTCAAACATGTATAATGCAAAAAAAATAGATCTCAAAATAGGGTATATTTTCTCATTTTCATTCAAAATAACAAGAATTACAATATCAAACTTCCCTTCTTCTCTACATACATCTTGTCTATGCTTCTCTCTTCATCTATATTAGAATGGAACTCTCATAATACCATGGTAACTAACTCAAAACTCCTATAAAAGGGCACATAACTAATTCTTGTCAACTTTCCATCTGAATGATCTTCTTAGTTACATTACATTTCTTGATTTTTGCACCATAAGATAAATGGTCTAGAACTATGATAATAGAAACATGACATTTTTATGGACCTCTTACAATGCCAAGACCCTATACATGTTTTACCCATCTTGACACCTTCATTATTGTACAAAATTTCTTAAACAAGGCTTAACTTCATTCAAATATTCAAATTATGCTTTTGGTGGGAAAATTAACAATTTAACTTATATGCACCTTTAAACACTCTAGACTCCATCTAAGGATACCTAATGAACTATAACACTATAAGACAACCATTATAACATCTAAACTCAAAAATGGATCAAACTTGGGTTCCATTTAGGATCTCCCTACATCATACTACCAAGCTGAGTAATCTTTACCACATGTATGGAATGATGCACTTGGTATATGTTGTTGATTGAACTACACTGGACCTTCTCATTAAAGGTATCTACTTCCACTTGCCTTTGATAGAGGTGTAAATACTATTAGGCCCCACATATAGGCCTTGTTTGCTTCATCTTCAGACCTACACACAAAACCAACTTGTTAAACAAAACATATTTTCTACCATCTCCTTCTTGCTTGACAGGTATATTCCACTCTTTTTCCTTTGTAAACTAATCCTCCTTATCAACCCCATGATCAACCATCACTACAAGCATGAATGCATCTTATTTCATCAAAACTCTTTTCTTTGTCATCTTTACCTCACAAACAATATATTTTTGGTTTTTTCTTGTCTCATGCTTAAGTAGACTCATACTTTGTTGTTCAACCCTTTCATGAATGCTCACTAATTCCTACACTTGTAAGGGATTCATAGTATCTTATATTATCTCATATTCTTGAATTTTCTCATAAATTTAATGCATATGGCTCAAATATTTATCATTCTCTTCTTATCCTATACTCTGTTTCATATATTTGGGTTCATCTACCACCTCTTCTTTGGTTGCCTACTCCTTACCTACATTTAATCACAAACCATCATGTTAGAAACAATATTTGAAGCCTTCATGGCTTCCTCATGTGATTCCTTCTCACACATTTCAATCTCTAACTTTCTCTTCTCTTTCTTGGTGTCAATCCCAAGCCACTTCCTTTCCAATTTAGCTACAACATCAAAAGCTATTCTACTATCCTCTTTCACATATGCTTGGATGCCCTCTTTATCTTGACTATCCTCATGATCGAGCACTCTCTTAGGTGATTTATCTTCTTTCATTTTAATATATCGTGCTACTAACCTACCTTTTTAACTCGTCATATCAACCATCTCAACACAACTTACTTTCTTTTCTTCCTTGGGTGCTTTGATCAAACCTAAACTCTCCATAGTTCTACTCCAACATTACCTTGTCAACATCATCATGATTTTTTCATCTCTCCTATATTATTCACCCTTTAATGTGATAATTGTATATGAATTTACATCCTTCCTAATGGTATATGTGTTATCTTGACCATCATGTATGGCATGGTTATCAAACTACCATGGTCTCCCAAGCAACAAATGACACACATCTATAGGAAAAATATCACATAACACTTGATCTCTATATTATCCTATCTTGAAATCAACCCAAATTTGCTCACTTACCTATATTTTATGACCTTTATGAATGCATACAAATTTGTATGGTTTTGGATGTGGCATTTTCTTCAACCTCAACTTTTGTACCATCTCTAAAGAAATAATATTATTAGTGCCACCACCATCAATTACCACATTTAATACCTTATCATGGGCCTTATGTCTAATTTTGAATAAGCTTCTCCTTTGGATTGGTTCCTTGCCTTATTTATAATACAATAGTATTATCCTCATGAGAAATGACTCATTGTTAGCATGCATTCTATCATCATTCATCTCTCTCTGTTACTGCATACTTCTATTCACATTCCTTAGATACTCTACTGCTATGTGTCCCTCTCTATGACAATTCCAACATTGCCCTTAAAATATATGTCTTGGTCCATTCCTAATATTACCTTCATTCCTTATCATTATATGACTTGTAAATGGTCTGATCTCTCTTGCATGGAGCTATCCCATGCCCTCTTGTCTTGTTGCATGCACTTGTGGTCTCCTTATACCACCTCTCTATCTCTCTCTCATTCATTCTTACTTGAAAAAGTGATACCTCACCTTGCTACCTATCTTCTCTTTCTTCTCTTTTTTATCTCTCCTTGATAACATCTTCAATGTCCTCCATCTTCATCATAATGGATCAATCAACTGGGTCATTATCTTGACCAACTCATCCTCATCTCTATTGTCTCTCTCCATGGAGCACTACACTTGGTTACCTATCCTGCATTTCACTTTAAAACACATTGTCAAACCTTTTCAACAATCCAAAAGAATATTTTACAAGATATGATACCAAAATTATGTAGAGCATATACCTGATCTCTACTTCTTATCTCACTTAACCTTGTTTGTTTAAGTCACTTCCCTTGACTATGATTCACTAGTTCATTCTTTATATAAGAATCTAATCCTCAATGATTGTTCAGTGAATTTAAATTTGTTTATTAGGTTATTTAAGGTCTCATTTACCTCTCACTCACATATCAAAACTTCTGTTATCAATTCACAACTCTTCATAGACTTTCCAAGACTCTTTCTCGCCTTTACACAAATTTTCCAACCATAAACACACTTCTTGTATTATGATCATGTAATGTAGCTAAGTTATTCTTGTCTAAATTCTATTTCTAATAGTATTCAACATGATTATGAGGTTTTAATCAAACCTCTCTATCTAAAATCTAACCCATAAACACTTTTCAAGTCTCAATTCACTCTCTTCACAACCATGCCTTTTCTACCATAGTCTTTTTAGCCCTCTCTTTCCTATTCCTTAGGTTATATAGAGAAGGTATAATGCTTCATAATAAAAAATAATTTTTTTTTAAATTATTTTACATCTATCCATGTAATTTTGTCTCCTAATTATTTTATATAACCTTCTTTCCACTGCAATGTATGTCTCTATTTAGGCCTATTAGGCTTGTCTGCCCTGATGAAACACTCAGTACCTTCAAAGATTATAGATATGTACACAAATTATTCAACCCTAAAAATATCTTTAAATTTATTAAGACCAATATTTACACAATTTTTTATAACTTTTTGATGGTTAAAATTGTTTAATTTCTGCAAACCCTAGTTTAGGGTTTCCTAGACTCAATCATAGTTGAGAGGCTACAATTTCCCACTGTGAATGTTATAAATAATTTAAAAAGACCAAGTTTTTTATTTAGGTCTATTTTATCCTATTACATGTCATCCAATGACTAGACATCAATATTCAATTCACTGTTATAACTTTTTATGCCAAAACACTCATGACTATGCATAATAAGTTACTATCTATAGGCATAGATATCTACATAAACGATTAACACATTGGGAAAACAACCCAAGTCTCAAAGAAGGATTCAAAATTCATACATAGGACTTACCTTGGTGTATAAATAATATTTAAATTTGATTTACTGTCTATTTCCTTACCTCAATATAAATAGATAGTTTAGTTTTCTAAGTAAACTTGTAAGAAATAGGATAACATCCAACTTGATTTACAATATCAATCTTCCACTCAGTGAAATAATGTAAATAGATTCAAAACAAAATAATGACTTATTACAACCCCTCTAAACACTTTAGCATAATATTTAGGATCTTTACTAATAATGGATTACAGTTATAGACCTCCCACACATAGTCTACTATAAGGAACATGGTACATCACATAATGCATTATACAACAATGATTATTTTGCATTGAAACAAATACACTCCACACAAATCTTTGATATTCTCCAAACATCTTTAGTAAACCATTATTAAGGTCATTTAATCAATAAGATATGAATAGTTTGCAAACAACAATCATTGTCAGTCCAACAGGGGCTTGAATTTGAATTCTAAAAATAGGGTTTCTTAAATCCTACCACTCATTTGAATCTTTTCTTTAAAACATACATGCACTTATCATCTTTCAATCTTGAAAATAAATATCATTCTCTTTCTTTCACTATTTAAACTGTATAATGCAATAGCAGACAGACCTCAAAATAGGGTCTATTTTCTCATTTTCATTCAAAATAATAGGGATTACTATATCAAACTTCCCCTCTTCTCTGTATACATCTTGTCTATGCTTCTCTCTTCATCTATATTTGAATGGAACTCTCATTCTACCTTATTAACTAACTCAAAATTCTTAAAAAAAGGGGCACATAATTGATTCTTGTCAACTTTCCCTCTGAATGATCTCCTTAATTAAATTACATTTCTTAATTTTTGCACTATAAGACAAATGGTATAGAACTATTGTTGATACTTGGATTTTCACCCTTGAGGAGATGTTTAGCTCTGCTCATCCAAGTGGAAAAATGGAATCATCTCTCTTATCATGGGTGATAATTTTGTTGAGATGAATCCTTAGATTAGGGGATAACTCCCCTTGATACACCTTTAAAGATCTCTCTAATCTATCAATTGTGTATGAAAATGGTTAAGTAAAAAACTAAGAAAATAAAATGGTGATGCACCAATGAATAATGTCCTCCTAATTGACTGTAACCACTACTTAAAAACAAGTAAGGTGTTTCTCACATAAGACTTATAACTCAATATTTATTACTACATCAATGCTTCATATGCTAGATTCAAGAAGGTATATGATTATTAGAAATGGTGTGAATGATTAAAAAGAGAGATACAATCACAAACCACTTTTATTATATCTCAACACTTAAGAAAGAATACTAGTAAAGACCTACAACAATCTCCTTTTTGCAAATTGGTAGACTATCGAGAGTACAAGCTAGAAAAGGGCAATCTTTCACTAGACTAGACCAACAAGATTCAAGTCATTACTCAATGTTATAGCATGTGAGTGTAAATAATACTTGTATATTTCTTCAAGAGTTCTTTGATTAAAAATCTGGCTAGAGCTTTTCCAATAACCAATAGAGGTTATGAAATGAGTCAAGAGAATGCATATATATAGCCTTGAGAGGTAGAGCAATAAAAGGAAGTCCAAGGGTCACTTGGAGATGTGTCATATTGAAATAATTAGTTAGATTTACATGGGAGAGAAGTGGGCAAGCTATGCCATGTCATCAAATGGATTAGTTATAATGAGTTACAACTGAACTTGAAGCATTAGTTACATTTGTTACAACTAAACCAAAGCCTTAGTTACATTTTTCTATTTGTTATCTCTTATCTTCACCTTTAGGTTCCCATCGAGCCTTTTATTTTAAACTCCAATGACTAGTTTTTGTAGTCTAAAATTGACCTTTTTTTGGCCGTCACTCATTCAGGCATTTTCTTCAAACTTTTTGTCTTGACCCTTTTGTTTCTTTTGTATCAGACAAGTTTTTCAAAAGAATTCATTCCTTCAAACTTTCTATTTGGCCCTTAAAAATGTTCCTTTAGGTTTCTTTAAGTGGACCTTCAACTTTTGGAAATAACCTTCCAAAAGGAAAAAATACCCTATGGATTTTTTGAAATGGTCCACCTTCCCATGGAAACAATCTTTCAGACTTTTTGAAAATGTCCCTACGAGAAAGCTGAAATGACGTTTAGACTTTCTGAAAAGTATCTTTTAGCCTTTGGAAATGACTCTCCAAAAAATTATAACTCCCTTCTAAAAATTTACAAGTGATCCTTTATCTTGAAAAGGTCTTTCGGAAAAGTTAAAAGTGTCCTTCAAAAAATTTGCATGGACAATTTTCCCAACAAAATACCCTTCATAAAAATGAAACATACCCTTCAAAAAAGTTGAAACACACCCTTCAAAAATTTGCAAGCATCATTCGAAAATTTTTTAATATACCCTTCAAAAAAGATGAAAGTGTCATTTTCATCTTGAAAGATATATTTCAAAAAAATTGCAAAGTACCTTTGGAAAAATTACATGAATAATTTGTTCGAAAGAATTAGGCACTTTGTCTTTGGGAGATTTGTCTCAGACAAATTGTCTAAAATAATTCATTACTTGGCTGAATGAAAAGTCCAAAAGAAATACACTTAAGGAAAAAACTTCAAAAAAAAAGTCTGAAAGAATTTGGCAAAAGCTTAGAACAAAAACCCAAAAGACTTCAACAAAGGCTTAACAAAGACCAAAAATTAACATACTAAAAGGAATCAACTTGTATATTTGTTGTGGGATTTGTCAAAGAACACTTATTTCAAAGAAAATCTAAGTATTGGACCTAGCCAAAGATATAGACTTGAACAATTTTTTGCAAATAGGGGTGCCCAATTTTGGCCTGAAGGGCTAAAATTTGGTCAACAAATTAGTGACTCATAGGGGTAGTATGCCTACTATAATAACCAAACTATTAGCCTTATCCAACTCAAGGCTAATGGAGTCAATGCATTATTTAAGATGACTAACAAGGCATATGCCAAAACAAAACATAAGGAAACACACCACACAACAACAGGAAGACCAAGCAAAGAAAAAACAAAACAAGAAAAAGACAAACTCAACACAAGGAAAATAAGAAACTATGTACAAAAGAAAAGGAAACCTCAGTAACAATGCTTTAGATATATCCCATTGACTAGGATATATACCTCCTCTCCATCTAACTTTGAGAGTTGGAAAGCATTATGTTGTTTACATTGTGTGATCACATATGGGCCACTCCATAAAGCATAAAAATTTGAGTGCCTTATAGGTTTGGACCTATCTTCATCCCATTTTAGGATAATGTCTCCTTCTCTAAAACTCCTTGGCATGGACCTCTTGTCAAAATACTTCTTTGTTTATTGTTGGTGAGTGGTCATGGTGTACATAGCTTGATCTCTTCTCTCCTTAAGCTCCATCAACTCATATAATCTAACTTCCATGATCTCATTCTCCATTAATTATACCTGATATGTAAGGTCTAAAGCTAGTAACTCAAGTGAGATAGGAATTCTAGTTTCCCTTCCATAAATAAGTGTATATGGTGAATTCTTGATTGCTCTCTTTGGGGTGATCCTATCAACCCAAAGAGCTATCTTTAACTTGGTATGCCAAGTCCTTTAATTCTCCTCTATTATCCTATTTATAATCCTGATTAAGTTATTGTTTGTAGACTCAGCTAGTCCATTTCCCTAGGGATAGTAGTTGGATGAGGTACTAAGATATATGCCATGCTTCAAAGCCCATTCACTTGTTCTTGTTCTTAGGAAGGCTAATGAATTATCTAAAATGATTGTCAAAGGAGATCCAAACCTTATTACTATACTTTCATAGAATTTTAAGACTAAGTTTTCATTTGCCTCCTTAGTCTTAACCCCATTGCATGAAGGGTTTCTCAACCTAGATTGGATGAAGAAGTAAGGAAGCTAGATTTTGTTTTCCATCAAAAAGAGCACACTTTTGGAATTTCCTTACCCAAGCATGAGTGTCTTTAAATAAGCTAGGCCAAAAGTAACTAGCCCTCATAATCTTAGTAGCTGTGGTTCTTGGAGCATAGTGACCACCAACTGGTCTATCATGAAACTCATGAAACACTTTGTCAATTTGATCCAAATAAATACACCTCAAAATCACATTTGAAAACTCCTTTCTAAAAATCACTCCATCAATAAGTACATAAGGAATGGATTGTAGTCTAAAGTACTTCTCTTGGCCCTATCAAGACCTTATGGATACTCACTAGTTTGAAGGAAGTGAATCATGTCTTGTGTCCAAGTCCTCATGGTTGAAGATACAACTATTAAAGGGTAATCATGGAGTGAAAAAAATACCTCCCTTTACTTTTTCAAGTTTGAATCAAGATGTTCACATAGTCCTTTTCTCTTCGCTAGCTTGGTTGTTTTGATCTCCACATCATACTCCATCACTTTGGTGATCCAACCTACTCTTTTCTCATTCAAATCTCTACTCAATAGAAAGTCTTTAAAACTAGGATGAGGTGCAAAAATTTTAATCTTGTTATTAGTCAACATATGCCTAAATTTATTTAAAGTCATTATGATTTAAAACACTTCTTTCTCAACATATGTGTACCTTATCTCATAGCCTTCCAAACCTTGACTAAAGAAGGTAATAGGTTGTTCAAAATTTTCATCACTATCTTGAGTAAGCATTATAGAGATTACCTCTTCATTCCCAAAAGTGTACAAATTGAATTCATTTGAGAATTTTGGACTTGCAAGAGTAGGAGCTTGGGCCATGGATTGATTGATCTCCCCAAAACTTTCTTTCCTCCTTCCTGTCTAAGTGAATATCTCATCCTTCCTTAGCATAGAGGTCAATGGCTTAACCAGGTTAGAAAAATCAAGAATAAACCTCCTAATGAAATTTATCTTTCAAAATAAGCTTTGCAAACCTTTCTTATGCTTAGGAAAAGATAATGCCAAGATGGCACTTACTCTTTCAAGATCGATAGATAGACCTTTCTTAGAAATAATGTGGCTTAAGAGTTTGCCTTCATGAATAATAAACACACACTTATTTGGGTTTATAGATATCTCAAACTCTCTACACCTCTCAAAAATATTTTTTAGGTGATTCAAATGATCTTTTGCTCCCTTGGAGAAAATGGTCACATCATCAAGATATACTAATACAATGTCATTGATTAATCCTTGAAAAGTCATATCTATTACACGTTGAAAATTAGATCCAAATTTTGTTATAATCTAAATATCATCTTCCTGTAGGCATATGTGCCCCATTTTGTGGTGAAGGATATTTTGTATTGGTCACTTTCTTTTACCAAAATTTGATTGTACCTAGAATAACCGTCTAAGAGGGAAAACCTCTTACTACCTACCACCACTTGAAAAAATTTCTCCATAGAAGGGAGGGGATAATGATCTCTCAAAGACACTGTATTCAATTCCATGTAGTCCACACAGAACCTAATCTCCCTATTCTTATTTCTAACAGGGACTAAGTTGGCCAGCCAAGAAGAATGCTTGTTGGGAAAGATGATTTTGGACTCAATAAATTTGGTGAGTTCTTTCCTCATGAGAGGATCAATCTTGGGATTGATTTTTCTTTATCTCTACTTGATGGGTTTCGAATTTTCATCTAGATATATGGTATGTTGAGCCAAGCTTGGGTCAAAAACCTTCAAATCACTATGCTCCCATGCAAAAATATCACTAAACTCCTTGCATAGTTCAATGAAATCATGCCTCTCTTGACTAGTGCATACCTTCCCAAGTACAAGTAGCTTATCCTCAAATATTTCTACCCTTTCATATTTATCTTTATTAGTAGGCATACTGACCTTTTCCTTCTTGAGCTAGTCATCCTCATTAAAAATGCTCTCAAGAGTCACTAAGCCTTTAGGAAGCTTGTTGGACTTCAATTAGAAAATTTGACCACCATATTATTACTGTAGTTTAGACTATTTCTTGGAATAAAAACCAGATTCTTATTTTAGAAAATGTACTATTTTTTGGTCACTATCAAAGACATACCAATTGGTAACATTTTGCATGGATGGTCTCACAATCACCTTTATACGGGGCTAGTTTTTTCTTCCTTTATCCCCTTTGGAACATCAAATTGAGAACCAATAGATGTATACCTATTAGCATGCTTATTGTCTTCCCTTAAAATAAATCTAATGTTAAAATCCATTAAATCTTATACAAGGTCCCAAACTCTGTGCTTATAGGATTTGAGTAAGGAGTTCTTAGTAAAATTCTACCCTCTAACTTGATTCACAACAAGCTTGCTATCACCAAACACTTATAATTCCTTGACACCTCTTTTCCTTTCCCATTCAAGGCCATGGATAAGGACCTCATAATCTACCACATTACAAGTTCATGAGAATAGAAACCTAAAGGCTAAAAAATACCTTTCCTTTGAAGGTGAAACTAACATAGCTCCACCACCTACCCCCATCTTGCTTCTAGACCCATCAAAGAAGAACTACCACAAGGCATTCACATCCTCACTTGGATTCATCAAATAAGGCATGGAATATACCTTCTCATTCATATAATAGACTCCAATACTAGATTATTAAATAAAATTGTAAGGATCATGCTCATATTTTTCATCTCCCCACTCATATAGGAATAAATCAAAAACTCCCTCAAGGGAAGATGACAGAGATTAGTCAACGTGAAGCTCCTCTTCATCAATTATGGCATAGTTAACATTTTAAACCTTAGGTTAATATGGTTCCAAGTGATTTCTATGAATAGGTTCTAACTCAATCTTTACCTTAATGTCATATTTTGTTCTAAACACCATGTAGGACCAATTGGCTGCCAAATATCCACCTATCTTGGATGTAAAGTCCCTTGACAAGTAAAGATAAAAATAGGGAGGTAAATCTACTACTACAACATCATGGGGAATTGAAAAATTTAGGACAAGCATGAAGGTTCAAATTCAAAACTTTCACTATATCCAAGGTCTTAGCTAGTGATTTGTCTAATTGTAAAACTCCTTTAGTCATTGGCTCATACTTGAGACCTAGCTTATCTGCTATATATTTTGGCATAATTGATGTGCTAAATACACTATCTATGATGAAATTATGAACCAAGAAATCACAAATAATTATATATATGTAAAAAGGGTGAGTCTTCTCATCTTTCTTCACTTGACCATCTATGGACTGAGTTCCATTGACCAAAACCACATTGTCATTTCTAGATGGGCTAACATGTTTGCCCAATCCATGAAATTCATTTTGAAGTATATCTTTCTACCCTAGTATTGCTAGACAATCCCAAAATTAAATATTAATATGAAGCTTATTCAACTGGTCCACCACATTTATGGAAGGATTAATCACCTTGGGGTTATCTTTATGAACATTGGCACTCTATGATGTCGCATGTGTAGGTAGAGTTTTAGCAGCTGGCCTAAAATTTGGAATCCTCTAATTTTATTATAGATTGGAGTTGTGTTAAACCCAATTACCATAGGATATTATGTAGGAGTCACAACAGGTCCTTGATTAGCTCCTTGAGCTTCATCGACAACCCTCTTTTTGGACCTAGTATTAGAGGCAACACTAGTATTTTGATTGCTTGCATTCCCCATGTAATTAATGGCACAAAACTCACCCTCCAAATGATTCCTAAGATTGGAATCAAATTTAGCTTGTCTAATTTCCATCATAAATTTCATTGGCATCTCAAAATTTTAAAATTTAGATGTTTGGTCACCTCGTGTAGTCATGCCTTGATTTTGCATCTCATTGGCATAAGCAACTTGTTCTTGACCATGTTCAAAAGGTGGATATTTAGGTTATTCTTGGACCAATTTTTTTTGAGTGGGGACAAGGGCCTTAGAGGATGAGGGAGCACTAGTATTATATCTTTGATTAGGCTTAACATGGGTAATTTGGCCTTGTCCTTGATTATTGCCTTGAAAATGTCTATTTGTTTGTCCAAAATGATTGTAGGATTGATACGGCCTATAACCTTGGTCTTGTTGCATTTTGAGATAAAATAGTTCATTAGTAAAACTTTGTATCAAAATTTTTACTTCATTTATTTTATTGGTAGGGGTAATGGCATATTTTTCTTGGCTAGGTAAAGAAGCTAAAGTGGGTAATGCACTTTGACTAAGAGAATGCAAATCAAGGAATAATGGCATTAGAGGTCTAGGAGCTATCTTTCTCACTTTGAAAAGATAATTCTTAGCATTTATGGCTATTTCATATGTGTCAAGTAGTGTGTTTCCACCCATAGATTGAATCATCATGGTGATGCCACTATTCAACACGTTCAAGTAGTACAAAAATTCATAGTTTGTGATTGGCCTCACAAGAATTGGGATTTTGTCCCAAGTTTTTTGGAACCTAGTATTAAAATCCTACAAGAATTCATGTGGTGCCCTCTTTATTGTGGAGTATAAACATTTGGTTGATGGTATATATTTTCAAATCCCCCAACACCCTTACCACTACAAGATTATGAAGTGAAGAGGTAGGCCCCAATACTAATCTAGTACCATCACCAATATAGATCCCTTTCAGCCTAAACTACCTAAAACTATCCATAGATTATTTTCTAGTGTCTTTTTGCAACCAAATTTGCATCACATTAACTTCAAAATATATTATAACTTAACGACATTTAGGAATTACCAATTAGTTAGTATTTACATTCAAGTTTTTTTTCTCTTTGATTATTGTATTTTGTATTGCAAAACTTACATTAACTAGTGTTAGTGCAAGGTTTGTGTTGTGTGTTATAATTAGATCACTCACATTGATCTAATTAATTATGTGCTTCATTTTATTTACTTAGATATTATCTCTCAAAAAATATATATGTTTTCATAACATTGCCATCCCTATCAACATAGTCTATTATAGACTATTCATTTTGCTTTCCTTTGGTGCACACTCACCCATCAGAATATGTATCTTTGTATTCCTATTCAGTTTCTCCCTCTAGAGTACATATTTGACCTATCCAACTGTGTATCTTATTAACATGTCATGTTTCCTATCTTGTAGTACACAGTTGATTTGTCTGACTGTGACCTCTTTTCATTCTATTTTATTTCTTCATCTACAATACATAGTCAACCCATATGATTGTGTATTCTTCTATCCTATTTTAGTTTTATCATTTATAGAACATAGTCAAATAGTTTGACTGTCTTTTCATCTTGTTTTATGGACCTTTTTCATAAAATTTATCAACCTAGTAGACTCTGTACCTATTAGTTGATATTATTCTATGTGTGGCTAACTTTGTCCCTATTTTTCTTCCTTCTTAATCTCATATTTTATCTTCAAGCATCATGAAATCCCCCATAAAAATATTTTTGGATAACCTAAATCTATCTAGATGTTATATGGGATGTTCTTTTCTTCCTACCTTTATTACCTAAGAGGATCCTCACTCCTAGATCACCTTTCCTCCTCCCTCATCTTTTGATTTCAATATGGTTCAAATCACTCAATAGATGAGATTGGTGGATCAAATCCTTTCCACACTTATAAATATAATTCCCACCTTCAGACATCTTACTGTATTATGGGGGAAATTGACACAAGCCTATCAAATAACCCCAAAAGAAACTTTCTTAATAACAACAACTTGCCTCCTATCAATTCACCACCTAGTAACCCTTCCCTTAATACCAAATTAGGGAACCTTCCTCCCAACACCAACCCACTAATTGATACTACTCAAATTCTTGCATAAATAGTATAACAGATGAACATCATTAAAACATATAACACCTCTCAAATGATGAAACTATATTATAATTTGATAAACATGACTAATCAACCTTTGTTCTTCTTACCCAAAATAATCAAAAAAATATTCCTCAACTCTTAAATATGTTGTGGGAAATTTTATTCCCCAAAATATCATGCACAATAAGATGTTTCAGACACATTCAAAATGAACCCTTAGCCATTTTCATTGTATCTATTGATATCGGTTATATATCTCCAACTATTAAATATGATGTGACTAAAGACCCTACATCTTTTCTCAAGGCATTCAATAATATTTATAAAGAGTGGATCCAAACTAATACATTCACCACTAGTAAAATTTTAGTTAAAACCTTCATTGATGATGTATTATAATGGTACAACCAGCTTCCCCAACATTATATATGGAAACTTGAGGATTTATTCAATCCTTTAGTTAAATAATTACAACATAATGATATTCCTAAAAATTAATTTAATCATTTCATAAATTCTAGGCAATATCCTACCGAATCAGCTCATGATTTTATCAAAATATGGAAATATTTGACTCACAAGACTGATCACAACACGTCTGATGATAACTTGTTCAAACTTTTCATAATGTCTTTAACACATTCAATCCAATACAAGGTTCAAAATTTGGATCACCAAACATTAAATGATGCTCTTGACCAAGTTAAGCATCAAGACTTCCTAATGATATAATTTAAATGCAACAAAAAACCATAAAGGGATCTTTCAACATTCAACCAATGCAATAACCAATAATCTTCCTCAAACCAAACTAGGAGTAGCCAAATCATAAAATACCCAACCTTCCCATATGTTTTTAATCATGTAACAACTAAAACAAATTTTAACACCTTCTAAACCATTCATATATCTTAATAATCCCCCTAAATGGTATGATCCTAATCAATTTTATTGGTTTCATGCTGATATAGGTCATTCCCATGAAACATGTCAAGGGATTACAAAAATTTCCTTTTCATTTATGCTAGGTGATTCATTCAATCATGATGCCATGATTAAAATTTGTCATCATGATTATGTTAATGCTTCTCAAAAGAAACAATCTTCCAAATCTTCTTCCTCTAACAATCTCAAAACTTTCTCTACATCTAACCCTCACTAATAAAATAAGGATATTTGTGCAATTGACACTGATTATGATTAATATTATACCAATTCTCAATACGTGAATATGGTTAAGGTCAATTATAGATGTAAACCAACCCTCAAAGATCCTATTACCAAACTAAATAAACTATTAGTAGAAGATAAACTTTTCAAATATACTACTACCACTAACTTACGTTCAGAAATCAAAGAGTAACCACTTCCTCAATCTGAACCTCCAACTACTTCTCTTCATAAACATTGTTAACAGAGGTTCCTGGTTTCTCAGAACTCATTAATTATAAGGATAAGTATGGGAAAGGTAATATACTCTAAATTGGTGAAAACATAGATTCTTAAGAACCTATAATAGAATTACCAAAACCATAGATATTCAGATTGGTACGATACTCATATGAATTCCTTTCTAGTTAATAATATAGATTAATCAATTACTACATAATTTAAATAGCCATGTGCCTAGAAAATATATATATAATTCTACCTTATCATAGATAATAAAAAATTATATGAAAATATTCTAGATTAATTTTGATAATGCAATCATAGATATTGATAATTATTACATAAGGATCAATTAATTACATAGCACTTATACACAAGTCTCTTGTACATGGTACTCTTCAATGTATAATCTCTTCTCATTCTTCATAGCTTACATATATACCTAATTTACTACCTCTATCTTAGGTGCATGGTTACAATAGACTGCATTTGGAATAACAACTTTGACCTCAGTATAGACTTCCTTAGTTAGAAAGACCCAAATCCACATAATCTATTCAAAATGAAATACAGTTGTTGACTAGGTATCTCATGTATGTTGACCAAGTAAATGGCTAACATGTCTTTATGTTGTGATGGCACCTTGTAGACTAATGACATGTTTTTATGTTATGATTACACTTTGTATGCATACTATCTCGTTAAAACTTTCCCAAACTTAATGAGTTGTCTCATCCCAAGACAACACAGAAGAAAGATAATCAAGGAGTAAAATTAAACATCACCTATGCACAATAAAGAAAATCACAAGGGAACCTACCACCCTTTTGGGTTTTTAGTAAGTTGTTGAGATCAAATGGCTACCCTTTTGGGTTTTTAGTAAGTTACTAAGATCAAATGGCTACCCTTTTGGGTTTTTAACTAATTGAAATCTATGAACCAAAATAATAGAGAAAGTAAAAGAGATGAAAGAATTAAATCAATATAACACCTAAGATTAAGTAGGGTATGGAAGAGGAATAGTGGAATACTATGTCACTGAAGAGGTGACCTTATTCTTTTGTTTCAAAACCATCAAGAGATGACTAGGGGAAAAAAAAAGGATCATTAATCATAAAAGCAATGGAGACATCTAACATAGCCAAGTCCTACTTATAACTATGCCACTCCAATAATACTTCCTAAACTACTAGAACTAAGGCATGCAAAGGAGCCTAAGCATATAGAAAATACTATAAATCAACATCAGCACATGAAGTATAATTATCCTTGGTGTTCACAACCTTATTGTCAATATCACTAGAAAGTAGGGTAAGACAGTCTGTATATCGATTCACTTAAACAACATCAAAGGCATTATACTTCACCTAAGTTTTCCACCATACTAGTTAGATCAATAACTACATCTCATGCATTAATCAAGGCATTTAATATAGCATCCATAGATTGGGGGTAGCTTATAGGTTTAAAAATTCTAAAAAAATAGTTTGTGCAGTAACAAAATTAGGCTATAAACCAGTCCAAACATCTTTAAATTATTATCAACAATCCAAAAAATGATAACTGATTTGTATAACTTATTACATAGTCATACTAAGTTACATCTGATACTTGATAAGAAACTCATAAATTTTGAGAGTCTTAACTTTGATCATCAGGCCTTAATGAGCATACTGTGTATGAATTTTCTTGCATTGTCAATCTTGGAATAATTGAGTAAGAAGTAAAGGAAAGTGATCTACAAAAGAATCACTAGGATCAATCAGAACCTATGAAACAAGGTTATGGCAAGCAATCTATAGATTATCATAAGCATGTTGTAGTGTGTGTCATAATGTAGCATTCACAGTATCTAGCTATGAAACTTTTTGGACCAAATGTTGAGCCTACTATAATAAAGATTCTTGGAACACAACCACACCTTTAATTTGTTTACTCAGTGACATCTGAGTAACATTGAGAGAAAGGTCTATGAAGGCTACTGCTCTATCTAAATAAGTGGCCAAAATAGTGGTTTGTACATGTTAAAGAGGAGTAAGTGTCAACAAAAACATCATTCTCTAAGCTAGTGGTACATGCAAATCTACCATAGATATCTTGGATAAACTTGTCAAAGTAGATGGGGGCTACGTAATCAACTATTCTACACTATATGGGGAAGGATCCAAATACATTTGAAAAGAAGATAATTTTGTATTAGGGAAAAATAAAGTCTCACTAGTAGTCAACTATGGTTGTTCCATAGATGGAAGGGATGGTTGGGAAGCTTATGGATTAGATAGAGTATTAACATAAATAGTAATACCTTTGACTTCTTGAGACTTATCTATGATATTCTTCATCTATGGATGGTGAACTCCCTACTCGATCTCAAATTTTCAAAATCATGTTATCTCTAAAATAGAGCGTTGAGGGGATTCCTCATCGATAACTTGTTGGGTGGTAGTGAGGGCAACATGCATTATGGTGGTTATCTTTGAAGCATTTGGAGGGGTAAGAGCTTGAACTCATGCCTACACATCCTACTTCTTCTATTTAGCTTCAACCTTATCCCTTTTCTTTTCCTCCTTAGTCAACTTCTTCTTGAGTAGCTTACTTCTTTTCCTTAGTTAGGGACTCAAGTAGAACTTCCTTAGGATTGAAAGGTGGTTCATCAAATTGTGAAAATGAAGAGGATCATATAGCTATCTAAATCTATGAGTGTGAAATTGAGCCCTTACTTATTCAAACCTAGGAAACATCCTATGCAGCCACCTGTGGAAACATCATCTTAAGCTAGGTACCAAATGGAATTCAAGGATGGGAAGAAGCTATGTTATATCTAGGGGCATTTATTTCAGAAATGTCAAAGTCCTTAGGGTCCTCCTTCACCATGAAAAACCTATGCATGGACCATTTTTTCCTCAGTGTAGATTTGGGTGAACTTTCCAGTAGGACATCCAGCAGTTGTGGTAGAGGTGCACCTCTAAATAAAATACCATGTGTAGGGTCCATCTAAGCTTATTAAACCTATGTTACTTCACTTAATGGGTCTACTACAATAGATGGTGGATAAGGTAAAAGGGAAACCCATAACTCTACTAGCAACTTGTGAATCTTCACAGTTCACACATCCTTCCAAAATAAAAATTCTTTTTCATTTTCATCCTTGTACAATTCACCCACCATGTCTTCTAACATTAGGTGGTATACTTCAATTTCATCGATCTGTAACTTAATCCAATCACACTGAGATGCGATCTTCCAAACATGAGGATCATTTTACCAAAAAACCTAGTTCCTTATTTTACATTGAGGTGGGGAAGGTCGGCTATGATTAGATGGCTACTTACCCTATTTGTATTGTGGTAGCTTTATAGGTGTAATAGATAAAATTTGAGGTGTTGTGTCAAGAGGAACAACCTAAAGATATGTAGCCTATTATGCATATTGGGCTTTCTACAATGCTACCTCTCACTATGTAGTATCCATGTCTAATAAAAACCCCAATGGCATAGTAATCATTAGAGGGAGCTCATGGATCCAGATAGATGTTCCCTCTAAAATGCATTTAACTATAACATGTTAGCCACAAAGATTCATAACATCTAATGGGATTTATGGATGCATAGTGACCATCTATAGAAGCTCATTTTCCCAATTTTCAAACAAAGGGACTTGATCCTGATAGTGATTTGTAGAACAAGTGACTAAATTGGAAAAAAAATTATTAGGCCAATAATCAATGTCAGGATGGACTTGCATGATCGATGATTTCCATTAAGTGAAGATGAAAAATACCAAAAATTGGTATTAAAAGGTATTTTTGGCTGTGCCCAAGACTTTAGAATGTTCTATTCTAATTTTTCAAGAATTTTAGCCAATTAAACTCTTATCCACCATAGATCATTCGAGGCATGATGTCAATGACACCCTTTTGGCCTTGGTCATGGCCTTTATCATCTACCAAAACCTTTAATAAATACATTCAACTAATAACCACAATAGTTCATCAAGTAAAATTACCATTGGAATACCTCAATTCCTTCTAACTCTGGTGGATTTAATTTTGGTAGATATTGGTGGTGTTTTATAATTATATTCCATGAGGTATTTACCTCTAATAGGCATCTTAACTACATAAGCTATTGCTTTCATGGATAAGTACACTATTACATCTTGTGATAAATGAATATAATGTTGGTTATACTTTGCCAATAACAACTACATGATGTTAGACCAATCCCTAAAAGTGGAAAATCACATGAGACTCTTGGTGTTTGAGCTATCCAAATGAGTTACCAAGCCATTCTGTGTAAATAATTGATTTCATGCATTCTATGCCATAACACTACCATGAGGACCAAAAAACTTAATCTATTATAACCAGACTCTTATCCCCAAATCCTCCTTCAAAGTGGCAAATCTCCTTTTGACCTTATGCTCAAACTCAATAGCACTAGTGGGGTGGCCATGATTACAGTTTGAGAAAAAATGGAAGCACGTAACATTAAGAAAGTAAACCTAAAATAGTAATTACAAATCTCAATTAACAAGATTTAGTGGCTTATAATTCCATGAAATGACTTATTTATACACTTTTTGGTTCGCTTGGCCCTTAAGTCTTATGTATTTAATGTTTGGGATCCTAAAATCCTTTACTTGTGTGACTGGATTCAAATTTGAATTGATGTTACACCCCCATTATTTTGCATACAAAAAGAAAATTTAGCTCAGTGGATGTGGCATTTAATTTGGTCAATGTGGCACTAATCTAGATACCAAAGAATGTCTGATGGGATATGCTACCATCTTTTCATTGGTTGTATCTATTTTATAGGTGATCTTAATTGTGACATACAACTCTGATAGTGATGTTATAACCACTTACTCATATGTTTTAGTCATAACTCCATTTTTGGCAACTATTATTCATAATCATAACCCTCAATCTTATTCAGGTATAGTTCCCAGACTTAATAGATGACCCACACTTATATTTCTTTAAGGATGTCACTTAGAAGTTTGTCCACCTATAATGACTCGACAACCAACATGTGCTAGTCTAGCTGGACCATGCTTATCATGCATTTTTACAAAATTAGAATTGATCCTACACTCTACTAATAAGAAACTTATGAAAATAGGTGACACATAGAAAATGCAAACCAAACTCAAAGAAATTACATGAATAAAATTTTCCTAACTATGTTAGATGTGTGAAACTACATTTTATTGCTGCAATGTTGATCTACCAATGGTAGACTTTAAGTCTACAACCATTAACCTTTCTAGGTAAAACATTACCTTCCAGATCTCATAAAATTATAGACCCATTTTTTAAAATATTGTGAACAACATAGGGTCCTTTCCATTGAATGGTGAGTTTATTGGGAAATACATAGAACTAACTATCATATAATAAAACTAATTACTCATAATAGAATTCTTTTGTGTGAACATTCTTGTCATGCCCTATTTTTTGACTCCTTTATTAATTTACTACACCCACACTGATCTGCACTTATCTTCATCCATACAATTGAGATCCAAAAATAAATTTGTAAGTGATTTCACATCACCTAGACACATTTAATTAGTAACTCATAGGTTAAGCATGGCATATTCCATATGCATAGTAACTTTCATCCCATAAACAAACTAGAATGGAGTAAATCCTAATGCACACTTAAAATGAGTGTGGTAATCCTAGAGTACCATAGGAAGTATGTCCTCCCAATCATATTTCTTAACATCATAAACCTTTGTCAATAGCTTACCCAACACTTTATTCATAACCTCTACTTACCCATCTGCTTGTGGATGATACGTTGTGATTTTATGATGGGAAATCATAAATTTTTTTGTTAGTATTTTGATGGTCTTGTTCAAAAAATATGTACCCCTATCACTTACCAATCATAGCGAGCACCTATATTGAATAATGATGTTCTCATACAAAAATGTATTAGTGTCTTTAGCTCTGTAGCTTGGTGTAGCAGTAGCCTCTACCCATTTGGTAAAGTAATTAGTTTTAGTAATTATGTATCTAACATTACTATATCTACTTTTTATATTGATGGGTCCAACAAAATCAATTCCCCATTGCTCAAATGGTTGTTGTGTTAATATGGGATGAAGAGGCATCTCATTCTTTGAGTGGGTTTACCCATATATTAGTAGACATCACACTCTTTGGTAACCCTCTGCATATCCTCACAAAGATGTGGCCACCAAATACCACTTTGTAATATATTTCTTGTGGTATCTTCTCCCACAAAATTTCCACCCACAATGCCTTGATGTGCCTCTTATAAGACTTACAGTCATTCATGCTCTAGTGTTACTCATTGCAGAACCTCATCTTTCCCCATATGATAAAGAAATCCATTTATATTGCTAAAATAAAGTGTCTTGGTCAAGAAGTCCTTTTATTTTTTTATGTAATGTGTGGGTAATGTCTCATGTTCCAAGAACTATGTGATTTCAATCAACTGTTCAGGAATCATAAAAACTCTAAAAAAATAAGCATCAAGAGACTCATCAAGGATATCCTCTAAAATCCTCACCATTATGCAATCTACGGAGATGATCAAGGCCAACATTTTCCCTCCCCAATTTAACATTGATTCAAAAATGAAACTCTTGAAAAAGCATCAACCAATAAGATATCGTTCTACCTAATAATGGCTTGTTCACAAGATATCATAAATCTTGATGATCTATAAATAATTCAAATGGGGTAGTCAAAAAATAATGTCTAATTTTTTTTTATGGAAAACACAATTGATAGATCTTCCCTTTTAGTTTTGGTATAGTTCTCCTTGATCACAGATAGTTTTTGGCTTACAAAATGGATTGGATGGTCCAGCTCCTTCACCCAACTATGCCAGCACTATGCCAGCTATAGTGTCAGACGCATCCACATGTACATGGAATGGTTAACCCTAATTAGAAAAAATAAGGATTGGTATAGTAACCAAATGGTGTTTTAGATCCATAAAATCTATTTATAAATCATCTATCCTTATGAAAGGAACACCTTTGTGTAGTAATTTCTCCATTGGAGCTGAAATAACCACATATCATTTAATGAATTTAGGTAATACCCTATATGTCCTAAAAAGGATTGCACTTTTGTTAAATAATTTGGTGATGGCATACTCATTATTACTATAATCTTCTCTTGGTCTACCAAGATTCCCTTGTTGCACACTACATGGCCTAAAATAAAACCAAACGGTGTGAAAAACAAACATTTTTTTAAGTTAAGTGTAATCCTAAGCACTCTACATCTTTCCAACATGAGTCTTAATTTTGATAAATATTCTAAAAATAATGAGAACACTACCCAATAATCCAAATATACCTCCATAAAATCATGAATAAAATCCTTAAATGTAGTTATTATGGCTCTGGAAAAAGCTAGAGGTGCATTCTTTTGACCAAATGGCATTACCTTGTATGCAAATGAACCCCATTTGGTATAAAATGTCATCTTAGTTATATCCTTAGCTATGAGTATTTGATGATACCCATTACATCTGTCAGTGAAGGAATACACCTCATGTCTAGCTATAGCTTCCAAGACTTCATCAGTAAATGGTATTGGAAAGGGGTCATTAATGTAGGCATCATTTAAGATGTGGTAGTATTTGAAGATATGAATCTCAGCTATTTTCTTTGGCTATATGACCATAGGACTTACTCAGTCCACTTTTTCTATGGGAAATATTATTCTTATATTTTGTATATGATCCAATTCAACTTTAACTTTCATCTTCATGTTAGTACTGAGATGGTAAGGCCTCTTCTTAATAGATCGTAACACTTTCCTTGAGTTCTACATGCATTTCCCCTAAAGAAGGATCCACCCCTTTGAATTCTAAAAAAATAGTTAGAAACACATCTGCATAATCTTGAAGAAGTTTCAATGCTTCCAAGATGTCTTTTTATTCCCAATAGTCACCAACATGTGCCAATTTTGGAGATGTTTCAGACCCAATGTTCATAACTTATTTCTTTAAAGGTTCCTAATATACATGTCATTCATCCTCTGAAATGGATTATAGAATGGTCTACTCACCCTCTTATTCTATAAATTATATCTATTGCAATCAGTCTTCTTCAGCTTCTTCATCAAAAGGTTTAGGTAATATTTCATAGTCTAGCTCAGGCTAAAAAAACTCTACAAGTTCTAAAGAATCCTCACTAACCGAATCAAGATCATCAACAGACTCTTCTTGAATATATTATCAAGGCTAAATTTATATCTTTACTTTTCCTCTATGTAGATTCCTCATAGACATGGCATCAATGAGATCCTAGGTGTCTTATTGATTGTGCTTGACTTCCACAGTGACAACATTAATAAGTTCATGAGCCTCCATTTCCTCTAGCTATGAAGTTTGGTTGTTACGTAGATCTTCTACTCATCCATGGCATAGAAATGTTTTCATCTTTTTTAACACACTAATCACAATGATATTGTCACTTTAAAATACAAAGGTTTTAAATAAATCATTCTGCAACTGGATCTAGTGTTGTGTCTCTCTACAACATTATTGGTGCATGTACCAAGTAGTAGGAAAAACTCCTAATGTGTAAATAAATCAATACGGCTAATACATCGAATTGATTTCTTTGGCCATCTATATTTCAATGCATGGTTGAACATGGTTTTGAGGACATTCTCCTTCATGGAACATGGGCCATTCTTTTCTCACTTCCTCAGGCAATTGAAACCATGTGATAGGCAATTGAAACCATGTGATAAGCAATTCACACATTTCTGCCCATGTTTTACTACCACTATAATGTACTACCATTTTTCATTGTTTTTTAGATTAACTCTATACTAACCTCATCCTAAGCTTCACAAAAATCATCAGGAACTTTTTCTTCAACCATCATCTTCTTTTTGGCATACAAACATTTTCTCATTCTTTGAGAAGACATTATTGTACATATGATTTTACATCTTCCCAAATAGGGGCAAACTATAGACACCTAAAATTGACCATCAATGGATTCATATCTAACTTTAGACCAATTCTTTCTAATCATTGAATACCTAGCCTAATAATTCCTATAAGTATCATATTTGGCTTCATAACCATGCATTTAAATCAACTTGGCCCATAAATCAATTAATTTGGGTAAATGCACATTGAATTAAATCAAATCTTACAACAAATAACCAAATGCCTAAATAATATTAATTAAAGTACAAATCTTGATCAAAGCTTAATTAAATTCATCTTTAAGCAACTGAGCTAATAAATTAATTACTAAAAAGGAAATTTAAGAGCATCTTAGAACATCCTAGAACACACTCATTACCTTTGTGAGTTATCACTTTTGGAAAATATCTAAAAGAATATCCTAAGATTATGTCAAATTCAACCAAAGTTAATAAACTATACCATGGTCAGATTTAACCTATTTCAAGGGATTTAAAAGCCTATAAAATCAATCCTAGATCTCTTCATTTATGGATCTCAATCAAAAGTAGAGTTATAATGTAGAAATAGATTCATGAAGATAAAATTATAGTGTTATAATGTCAAAATTGAGCCAAAGCCATCAAACCATTGAATCAATCAAGCCAAGCATTCAAAAATGGTGCATAGAGGATATGATGTTAGCTATATGTCATTGATGAAAACTTATTATACATAAATTGAGCAAGCCAATAGAATTACCATTTGGAGTTATCAAAGATTTGGTAAGGAATTTGTGTTTTTATATTTATATTTCTCATTTACTTCCATGTTTTGTTGAGTTCTCATTTGGTTTATTCATTATGCTCCCCCATGATCAGGCCTAAAGGATGTTATATTGTTAGTGAGTCCATTTTTAATTTTTTTTAGACTAACTCTATACTAACCTCCTCCTTTGAGTTAAAATTCTAAATCACAAATGGCACCCCTGGTGGGACCTGATTACATACCCCACATCTTTGAACAAAAATAGTTGTTAAAATAGCTCTTATTTTTAATCTGTTTATTTATTTTTTTTGAATTTTTATATGTTTTTCTTACATTTTTCATCCTAGTTCTCTCAAAATTTTATTAAAATCTGATTTTTAGTGTATAAGCTATGACTCTTTTAGTGACTGTCACTTTTTATTTTTTAATTTTTTGGTAAAAATGGCTAGTACAAATCTAATAAAAAAATTACTCATTATTTTAACTTGAATTTTTTTATATATATGGAACCTAGACCTATAAACAACTTTCAAAAATTTTGTGACAAATGGATGTATATTTTAAAATTTATTATTAAAATACTAACTGCAAATTTTTATGATTTATGTGTTTGGTTTTCTTTGTTTTAACTGTCTAACTTGTTGTTTGCATGTTTCATATGTTTATTTTATTTTTTGATATTTTTTGAGTTTTTTATTGATATTTTTATAACCACTACCTAACCTAACATGTTTATCTTTTTTATTTTTACCTTCTGGTCGACATATTTTACCCTTTGAAGTTGCTTGTCTCAATTGATAAATAAGCTTCAAGACTAAACAAAGTGTTGAACTTTTTCTTACAAGGCCGATTTGAAAAATCCTCAAAACAAGATTAATTAGTTATTTCACACTTATTTTGAGATGTTTTAAAATTAATTAGACATTTCAATTTGGGTTTAAAAATAAAGTTTTGCGTGTTTATTTTAAATGTTTTGATTGTTCTTTCAGAGTTCACAACTTAAAGTTAAGGGGATAAAAGAACACCACCACACATTTCATTTAGTACTATAAAATTGAATACACTTCAAATTTTTTGCAAGTTGTTTTCATTATTTGTTTAGTCTAAATTTGTTTGATTAAATAGGGAGTTATGTGTGTATGTTCTCCCATTTGTCCCCTTTAGATAACTTTTGGGATCAAAAGTGCTAACTTCTTTTTGGGTGGTTTGTAATTATTTTCATTTTCACATCTTAAATCCAAGGGAATAGTAATGAATCTAATCAAATACTTTCAATTTGGTGGAAATAAATTAACCTCACTTCAATTATTTATAAAATTGCTTATTGGTTATGTGTTTTAGCAAAAAGAGATCTGCAAGTATTATCTCTCATCTGTCCCCTTTAGATAAATTTTAAGATCAAAAATGCCATCTCATTAAACTTTGCACCTAGTCCAAGGTATAAAAATAATTTCATTTAAATCAATCTCCAAAAACTCATAATAGTATTGGGTGATCTTGAGGTGACCATAAAGTCTTTCTATTTTGTCATTTATTTCATTGCATCTTGGCTTGTGAGGGGAAATTCATTACCTCCTATGAGTTATTTAGGGAAGATTTGACTTGGGGCTTCATCTCCCAACATCATCTTCAACCCCTCTCCATAGGGGGTATATAAATTGGGATACCCTCATTGGGATGATAGTTTGATTGGTTAAACCATCTCTATTAATAAAGGCTAAGCTTAAAATGTTTGAGCATGTTAGACATCACACTATACTGAACGAGTGATGGATGAAGTGATTTTAGAAAGGGAAAGACCTTTTTACAAGAAGCCATATGACATAGACCCAAATTACATGTATCTTTTCTTATTTTTTGATGTGAAAGTTGGTAGACATTGGATCCATCTAGAATGATAAAAAACTAATTAATTTTAATCAACCCCACATTGCCATACCCTTGCTATAATTTATATGATTATATTTAGTATACTTTGATCATTTTTTCTTAGTGTGTTAGACTAAAACTTGTATTATTCAAACCATGTAATTTGATGATTCATGATTTCACATCACTCCACTATTTGAGAAGGCATTATGCCATCTATGTGACACTTTGATTTAAACTTAGCAAAACATTTATTTTAAAACATTAGGAGTAGCACTTGATTGAGGTAGACACCATTATGCTACACAAATCATTTCAAAATATTTTGCCTTTGAATTCTTAAAACATAAACCATTTGTCACATCATCTCTTGGGAACACTAACATCGTTAGGCTTCCAATTTGTTTCAAAAGACTTATCTTGTTTCATCTTGTGTCTCCATTATCATTTATTTGTAGCCAATCATTTGAGCCTTGTTTAATATTGGATTAATGTGGTCATGTTGTTCATATATTTACATCTCTTTGTCATCAAATTCATAGTTTATCTTTAGTTGAGTCTTTGATTAACTATTACACGTTCAAATTCAAATATTGGTTGATTTTGATTTAGACCTCAATTCATGGGGTTGATACCCAGATCTTCCTCTTTTGGATTATGTAACTTGGGTTAATTTGTCACTCAAATTTATAAAATTATATTATGTTATGCTTTTATTTTGGTCAAATCAATTATACCACTGCAATGTACTACCATTTTTCATTTTTTT
Organism: Torreya grandis; assembly: GCA_037957365.1. Classification (NCBI taxonomy): domain Eukaryota; kingdom Viridiplantae; phylum Streptophyta; class Pinopsida; order Cupressales; family Taxaceae; genus Torreya; species Torreya grandis. The sequence continues at coordinate 10,572,304 of JARHVA010000019.1, read as the reverse complement.
AAAGATTAAATCTTTACTAACCTCATCCTAGGCTTCACAAACATTATCGAGAGTTTTTTATTAAACCATCATCTTATTTTTGGCATACAGGGCTTTTCTCATTCTTTGAAAGACATTGTTATATCTACAGTTTTACATCTTCCCAAATAGGGGCAAACTTTAGACACCTAAAATTGACCATTAATGGTTTCATATTTTACTCTAGATCAATTCTTGCCAATCATTTAATACCTAACCCAAATATTCCCATAAGTCTCAAATTTGGCTTCATAACCATGCAATTAAATCAACTTGGCCTATAAATAAATTAATTTGGGTAAATGCACATTGAATTAAATCAAATCTTGCAACAAATGACCAAATGCCTAAATAGGATTAATTGAAGTACAAATCTTGATCAAAGCCTAATTAAATTCATCTTTGAGCAAATGAGATAATAAATTAATTACTAAAAAGGAAATTCAAGAGCATATTAAAAAATCTTAGAACACACTCATTACCTTTGTGAATTTTCACTTTTGGAAAATATCTAAAAGAATATTGTAGGAATATGTCAAACTCAACCAAAGTTAATAAACTCAACCATGGTCAAATTTAACCCAATCTTTGGAAATTTGAAAGCCTATAAAAATAAGCCTATATCTCTTCATTTAGGTATCTCAATAAAATTAGAGTTATAATATATAAATAGATTCATGAAGCTAAAAGGCTAGTGTTATAATGCCAAAACTGAGTCAAATCCATCAAACCATTGAATCAATAAAGCCATTAAGCCATCAATCACGCCAAACATTCAATAATGGTGCATAGAGGAGATTATTTTAACCATATGTCATTGATGATGAATTCTTATGCATAAACCAAGAAATCCAATCAAATTACCATTTAGAGTTATCAAAGATTTGATAAGAAATTTGTGTTTTTATGTTTATATTTCTCATTTCCTTCTATGTTTTGTGGAGTTCTCATTTGATTTATTAATTATGCACCCCCATGATCAAGCCTAAAGGATGTTAGATTGTTAGTGAGTTTATTTTTCATTTATTTTTAGACTAACTCTATACTAACCTCCTCCTTTGAGTTAAAATTCTAGATCACAAATGGCACATCCAGTGGGACCTAATTACGCTCTCCACATCTTTGAATAAATATGACTATTAAAATAGATCTTATTATTAATCCATTTACTATTTTTTTAGTTTTTTATAGGTTTATCTTACTGATTTCATCTTATTTCTCTTAAAATTTCATTAAAATTTGATTTTTAGTTTATAAGTTATGACTCTTTTAGTGACTGTCACTTTTTATTTTCTAATTTTCTGGTAAAAATGGCTAGTATAGAGATAATAATTTTTTTATTCATTATTTTAACCTAAATTTTTGTACAAGTGTGTGACCTAGACCTATAAATAACCTCCAAATTTTTTGTGACAAATGGATGTATATTTTAAAATTTATGGTTAAAATACTAACTACAAAGTTTTATGATTTATGTGTTCGGTTTTCTTTGTTTTAACCTTCTAACTTGTTGTTTGCATGTTTCATAGGTTTATTTTATTTTTTGATATTTTTTTAGTTTTTTATTGAGATTTTTGGTAACCATTTACTAACCTAACTTGTTTATATTTTGTGGTTTTGCCTTCAGGTTGACATATTTTACCCTTCAAAGTTGTTTGTCTCATTTGATAAATAAGCTTCAAGGCTAAACAAAGTGCTGACCTTTTTCTTGCAGGGCCCATTTAAAAAATCCTTAAAACAAGATTAATTATTTCTTTCACACTTATTTTTGGATATTTTTAAATGAATTAGGCATTTCACTTTGGGTTTAAAAATAAAGTTTTGTATGTTTGTGTAAAATATTTTGGTTGTTCTTTCAAAGTTCACAACTTAAAGCCAAGGGGCTAAAAAAACACCACCACACATTTTGTTTAGTGTGATAAAATTGAATATACTTCAAAGTTTTTGCAAGTTATTGTTATTATTTGTTCAGTATAATTTTTTTTGAGTAAATAGGGAGTTATGTGTGTATGTTCTCCCATCCATCCCCTTTAAGAAAATTTTAAGATCAAAAGCACCAACTTATTTTTATGTGGTTTACAATTATTTCCATTTGTGCATCTTATAGCAAAGGGGATAGTAACAAATATAATCAAACACTTTCAATTTAGTGGAATGAAATTAACCTCACTTTATTTATTTACAAACTTATTTGTTGATTGTGTGTTTTAGCAAAAAGAGACGTGCGTGTATGCTCTCTCATCCATCCCCTTTAAGGAACTTTTGGGATCAAAAATTCCATATAATCACACTTTGTGCCTATTCCAAAGCATAGAAAGACTGTCATTTAAAGAACTCCCCAAAAACTTATAATAGTATTGGGTGATCTTGAGGTGATCATAAAGTCTTTCTATTTTTCCATTTATTTCATTGCATCTTGGCTTGTGAGGGGGACTTTATTACCTCCCATGAGTTCTTTAGGGAAGCTTTGACTTGGGACTTTATCTCCCAGCATCATATTTAATCCCTCTCCATGGGGGGGTATATAAATTGGTATCCCCTTACTAGGATGATGGTTTGAGCAGTTAAACCATCTTTGTTAGTAGAAGTTAAGTCTGAGATGTTTGAGCATGTTGGACATCACACTACACTAAGTGAGTGATGGATGTAGTGGTTGTAAAAATGGCAAGATTTTTTTACAACAAGCCATATGATGCAGATCTAAATGATGTTCAATTTTTTTATTTATTGATGTGAAAGTTGATAGACATGGGATCCATCTAGAATGATCAAAAACCAATTAGTTTTAGTCAACCCCACATTATCATACTCTTGCTTGGATTTGGATGATTATACTTAGTGTAATTTGGTCATTTTTGCTTAATGTGTTAGACTAAAACTTGTATTTTTCAAACCATGTCATTTGATGAGTCATGATTCCACATCACTCCACTATTTAAGGAGGTGTTACACCATCTATGTGACACTCTGATTTAAACTTAGCAAAAAAAAAATTTCAAAATATTGGGAATAACACTTTATTGAGGTAGGCACCATTATGCTACCCAAATCATTTCAAAATCTTGTGCCTTTGAAGTCTTGAAACATAAACCATTTGTCACATCATCTCTTGGGATCACTAACATCGTTAGGTTGCCCATTTTGTTTCAAAAGACTTATCATGTTTCATCTTGTGTCTCCATAATCCTTTATTTACATCCAATCACTTGAGCCTTATTAAATCTTATATTATCATAGATACGTATTTCAAACCTTTCTATCTCTTTGTCATCAAATTCATAACTTATCCTTAGTTGAGTCCTTGATCAACTACTATAAGTTCAAACTTAAATATTAGTTGATTTTAGTTTAGACCTCAATTCGTGGGGTTGATACCTAGATCTTACACTACCCACCAATTAGATGCAACTCATTTTAATGCATAATTAAGATCACTTACCCTTTGATTGTCCTCTTCTATATGCATTTGGAACAACACTATAAAATTATCAATGTCTTCAATGGAAAAGTACAAGGGAATTTATCGATCAATCACATAAACCTGCACAAAGGTTTAAGATCATAATTATTTTAAGCCCAATTGAGCATATAAGTGTTAGGATCACCACTGATAGAATTATTTTGATCCCATGGAATTATACCCTTAAGAGTAGGTTTAATATAGTCGTGCTCCATAGAATCAACTTGATATAAAATCTTTATATCGGACTATGTAGGTGAGTGAACAGACAGAGATCACACTTTAACTTCTATGAAAATATTCAAAGATTTTAAAGAACACTTACCACATAATTTGTTAGTTTTTGGTTCTTATAAAAAATAACTATACTAGTTCATTGGTATATTGCATTGTCTATTAGGTATACTCTACATCACAATTCACATCTAGCTATTTCCTTTTGCTACATAGGGAGAATCAAATTCCCTAGGAATTATGTAAGATTTAACATCTATATTAAGAGGAATGATGATTACACGATCATCTTGGTGTGACTCTATTTGATTCATCACTATGTTGATGGTCATATGTCCATCATAATCCCACTTTTTCCCCAACAAAGTTGGGTAGTGTGTTTCATCTATCTTCATATCTATTACTTCAAAATCACCATGTAAAGTTAACTCTACAACTTTAATCTCCACATATTCCAATCATCATATGGGCTTTATCCTACCATAGTATACCAGACTAAGGGTTACAAGACTGTGACTCAAAGATGGTCTGCTAATCACCTCCTAGGTAGATCATGGGATCATATTCATGATGCTCCTAAAATCAAACATAGTGTTTAGTATCTCATACCCTATTATCTCAATATTGACCCTGGCATTAACATCCCATGGATTCTTTGTCTTAACATACCAAACCATCTTCTTAGGCCTTTCATTTCCCTTCTATGCATATTCGATCAGATTGTGTAAGAGATTAGTGATATTGTGTCATATATCCTCATTTTTTAGAGTATTAAGCAATTTCATTAAGTCTATCAATGTTGTTAAAACCCCCTTTTATTTCATGATTCACACAATCTACCCTTACATATATGCATCAATTGAAGCTTCATCTACTACAGTTAAACCTTATTGTTGGATATTTTATATATTTTACATAACTTCCTTCATAATCCCCTTCTCCTTTACTACTTCTGGATAGGTATCTACTTTAGCTTTTTGTATGCCAAAATCTATTGGTATCTCTAAAAGAGGTGGGCCTTACTATGCATATTACATTCTTGTTACTACTTACATAAATGCATTGTAGTTGGGCTTGGAACCAACTCAATTTACATTCCACATAGCTTGATCTCTACATTGTGTTTCTAAAATAGGGAAGTTGTGAGTTTCATGATGTTTAAATACTTAGTAATATGCACAATAAGCTTGTTGTTTTGGATTTGTGGGGTAGTTTCATTATACATGATTGTGTTTTCCACCTAAATAGCATCTAATAGGGCCTATAGGACCATTTCCACATCCTCATTATGCACCAATATGGTATCCATCTCTAAATACACCTCTATTCCCTTGATATCCCTAGTCATCTGCCTATTGTGCCCCAAACTTTTCTATGGCATGTGGTACATTCCACCCCTATTGGCAATGTTGATTATCATAACCACCATATTTGGGTTGATTTATATGTGGATTCTAATTGCTTGTTTATTCTTGAGGAATTATAGGATTCCATATAAATTGACAAACATATTGTAGTGGTTGTGTGGCTTAAACTCCACCAACTAATCCTTGTGGTTAAAATAACTATGCATTCTAAGCCCATGCCAACCTAGCCTGTGCTATACTATTGGTATTGGTTTCTACTCTTGTAGTGACTTCTGATGTCACTAGCACTTTTTGTGCATCTACTATGAAGACATTCTTAGTAATGTCTTCCTTCAATTCTTGTAAAGCCTTGAAATCTTTGTCTTCATAACTAGTAGATTTGTAAAATTTATAGTACATACTCTATGGATTTCTTACATACTATTGTAATAAGTGATAATAAGTTATTGAGTGTCCCACTATGTGATAGATGTTGCAAAAATCTATACATACTTTTGGGCATTCATTCTTATGGTGGCCTTCCTTGTCACACTCAATACACCATAGACCAATTCTAGGTCATTCAGTAGTATTTTTTAAAGCCTCCAACCTTTACAAAATAGCTTGGAGTGTGATTTATAACTATGTTATGCTCTCTGTCAAGGTACCATAATTTCTATTTGATCCACTCTTACTATGGCTATTCTACTTTCTACTTTATTAGTGAACTCAATTTTCACTATTACAAACTAAATCTTTGGTCACAGTCCTTCAACGAACCAAGTGGCCTTATCTTTATCTTCCAAAACAAATTAAACTTTGTTAACCATATCAAAAAATATGTGGCCATAATCATGAACAGTTTCCCTTAGACCTTGATATATTTATTTAAGGTCTTGTATGGTTTGTCCCATACTTATCTTAACCTTGAACTCTATAACTAACCACTTTCACACATCATCAAAACTTAGTATTCCTGATTCTCTACAGAACATGAACTCCAATGCTCTTCTAGATAATGCACCAATAAGTGCATACTTCTTAATACTTTCATCTACAATGACTTTAGCCTACCATTTCATGTCACACATAAGCAAGTATTATTTTGGATCAGTAATTCTATTATAGGTTACTAGTGTGATAATGGATCCCAGATATAAAACCATATTACCTAGGGTTAGTTGTAAAGAAAGCATTATTTGTGCTCCTCTAGATGGTGGTAATGATATCATAATTTATGGAATTAATATCTAAAAACTTCTCAGTGTCATAAGTGGTGTTGTCACTTGAGGATGAGTGATCACTAGTGGTGTTTGTGGTGATGATCTTGCAGACCCAGCGGGTTTATCTCCAAGTACTAGTGTATTTGTCAAGAAAAGGAAGCCTTGTGAATATATAAAATATTCCTAAGTATAGAGGTGACAAAGATTACTCAGGCAATGAAAACACTTATGACTCATCTTTGATATTTGTAATGGTTTTTGTTCATGTTCTATTCTCCTCAGTAAAAATTTCAATTTGTGGCACCCAATCAATAACATGTTCAATTAATAAGGGGTCAGTCAAATTAGTCACTACCTCTTTTAAAAAATTCTTCTACGATTCAGTGAATCTTTGCATGGTTTTTTTGAAACTAGAATCTACTAATTCTTTGATACTTTTTCTTGATTCCTCAATCTCCTATTCTCTCTAAATTTCAAATCTCTATGGATGAATGTAAATAGGGGTATTTATATCAAATATGGGATTAGGGGATGTGTGTTGTGGTGGTGAAAATTAGCTTTGTTGGATTCTTCTTGTGTTGAAAGTTGAGCGAGTAATGTGCCTTATGGTGACCATGCCTCAAAAATTAGGTAACTCCCCTATGAATATGAAAGGTATCTCCTTGAGTGACTATGATCTACTACCACCTATTAAACTACCTTCCTCTATTCTCTTTCTTTTATCAACATCTTATTCTTTCTTCTTTACTTGATTTTTGGTCTCACTAATCTTAGGTCCTTCTTCTCACTCATCGATTATTTATTCTCATATTTTTTCATCAACTCATTCTTCCTCCTTTTGATCTCTTACATTTATTTGGCCTCTACTCTTACTTTCGCCTCTACCTCTACTATAGTCACTCATGAAGTTATTGATATATTCCACCTCTTTTATTGTCATAATTCTCACTCTATATCTACAAGATTCTTTTGGTCCCTTTCATCTGACCTCCTCATTTGGTTTCTATTGACCAACTTTCCTGATCAACTCCACACCATCTCCCATCTCGACCACACACATCCCCATAGTGCCCAAAAGACTACTCGATCATGAATGAGTAGGGCACTGTGGATTTTTCAATGACCAACATCTTGATAAGAATTGGTATTCATTGTAGAAACTTTCCTCTAGTCCCCTATCTAAATAAGTCTTATGTAGCTTTAAAATCAATATAACCATGAATTGTAAATTCCATTATATATCCCTCTATAGTGGTTTGTATCTAGTGATCAATCTCATGAGTCCAAACAACCTCTAGGGTCTGTAATTGTTCAATTAGAGCATCAGTTCACTGAATTTCAATGTAGATCTAGTTTGGAAATAAAAAATTTATAATCTCACTAGCCACATAACAATCAAGCTCATAAATTTGCACTTGAAGATTTCATGTACATCACCATACAAATGATACTCTATGAGTTCCTTTTCATTGCACCATATCCTTCTCACCTTTTTATATGCAAATTCAGATATTTTTTGATCCCACCATTCTTCCATGTCCTTATAATTTGGTAACCACCAGAGCATATCCTTTCATCAGCAACCCATAATAGGTTCCACACTCAACGCACCATTATTAGTATAGGTTCCTAGTTTCCCAAAACCTACTAATTATGAGGACAACTTTGGGGAGAGGTAATGGACTCTAAATTTGCAAAAACATAGGTTCCTAAGAACCTATAGTAGGATTACCAAAACCATAGATATTTGGATTGGTGTGATTCTCATATGAATTCCTTTCTAGTTAAATATATAGATTTATCAATTACTACATAATTTAAATAACCACATGCTTAGAAAATCTATATATATATATATATATATTTATATATATTTCTACCCTATCATAGACAATACAAAAGTCTACAGAAATAGTCTAGAACAAGTTCGATAACACAATCATAGATATTGATAATTATTATACAAGGATCAATTAATTACATAGCACTTATACACAAATCTCTTGTACATGGTCCAAAATTACTCTTCAATGTCTAACCTTTTCTCATTCTTCACAACTTACATATATACCTACTTTACTACCTATATCTTAGGTGCATGGTTACAACAGACTGCATTTGAAATATTCAACAACTCTAACTTCAATATAGACTTCCTTAGTTAGAAACACCCAAATCCATTTAATCTATTCAAAATGAAATATAGTTGTTGACTAAGTATCTTATGTATGCTGACCAAGTAGATGGTCAACATGCCTTTATACTATGATGGTACCTTGTATACTGCTAACATGTCATTATGTTACGATGACACCTTATATGCATATTATCCTGCTAACAAACATATTTTACCTTCCAAGCCTCATGTTAGTTATTCCTCTTCCAAAACTCATTAGAACTTATTAGAGGAATTTAAATCTATGCCTTTTAAAATTCCTCTCATGGAGTTAGTTCACACTTCTCCCTATCATCTTAAAATCCTAAAACAACTACTCTAATAAATTGAAGAACCATCTTCCTTACAAGAGGAACAACCTTCTCACGAGCCTCAACCAATAGAACTTCATACCATTGAAACTATTTATCATTATTAAAAACCTTCCATAGAGTTACTTGAAGAGGAAATGATCAATGATGAAATTATCTTTTTCATCAATGATCCACCTCTCTTTATCAAAATAGTCATTAATACCACCCTCATTCACAAAGTATTAGTAGATGAAGGGTTGAGAATTAGTGTGATGTCTCTTTCACTTATTCAACAACTCAGATATAACAAAGATAATCTTAATCAAACTCTTTTAACATGTTGTGGATTCACTAAAACCAATCAAAAGCCACTTGGTTATATTTGGCTCCCTCCTACTATTGGACCCAAAATTATACATACTAAGCTTATGGTTCTTAATTTACCATTATCCTATAATATACTCCTAAGATGCCCATGGACTCATCACATGAGGGTTATTTCCTCTTTTGACAACCAATGTATCAAGTTTATTCATAATGGTAAATGGTATAAACATGAGGCTGATCCTAATCCATGGAATATTCAACTATTCCCAATCCTAAATCTCGGTATTCGATTCCCACTTTTCCAAAAATTAATAGTGCACCTTTACCTAAATTCATCAATATGAATCCAAACTTCTAAACCTTGGTATTATATTCCCACTTTTCCAAAAATTAATAGTGCACCTTTACCTAAATTCATCAATATGAATCCAAACTTATAAGTCACTCTTTCCAATTTTGATGATGATGAGCCAAAAGAATTGCAAAACACATGACATACTACCAAGCTACCTCCTTACATTTTTGAGGGGCTTCTTCCTTCCTTGTTACCTCATGATCATACCATCCCTCTTATCAATGAGGTCATTGATTTCCCTCCTTCATGTAATGCATATGAAACATCTTATATATAAGATGATTTCACTTTCAATGATTATAAAGATCCCAAGTTATTTCAAGACCCTTTAACCATGTCATAATGTAAACTTAGTGATCTAGGTGTCTCACCTTTGGAAGTTCCTTTAGAGAACCAAGCATATACTATTTATCCCACCTATGATGATAACTGCATTATCGCCCAAGCTCAATCAAGAAAAACCTATCAAAAAAACCTTAACTAAAATAAATGCTTTTAATTGTGATGTTCATACTATTTCCATAGATATTGAGTTAGAACCTGAAGTCCATGTACCTCTATTTAATTCACTACTTATCGATACTCCTTGGGTGGTTGAATAAATTGTACATCTTGAAAATTCATAACTTTTAAAACCTTTTATACCTCTTATGCCATTGATTGTTTTACCAGATCCTTTACCCATTAATGATACTAAAGATATGCCTCTTTCCAAACTAATTGAATCTAATCAACCTTCCTCCATTGTTCTACCTATTATTGAGATCACAATTGATGCCAAAACCATAGATGTATACCATATGCATTATGAATATAATCAACATGGTAACAAAATTATTGATCTTGAAGTAGATATGGAATATTATGGACCTCTACCTATGCTACCTAACAATGAAGCCATCATTGAATTTCTCCATGCTTGAGAACCTCAACTTCCTCAACAACATCACAAACTTAGGAATTTTAAGTGAAAGGCCCCTCATTTTAATAACTTAATTACTTACATCGATCCCAAAACAAATCCCATTTCCTCTCTTCCCAATGCACTGTATCATTTTCAAGATGGAAATGCTATGTTTATTGTAGAAACAACAAGAATAGAATATGGCACATGCTTGTGTCCTTGACCCATCACTATTTCTAGAGAAATAACATCAATTAAGTAGGATAAATTTAGTCTATTCTTCAATAAATATCATGATAATTTCACTTAGTCATATGAGGACATGCCTAAGATTGATTCTAGTATTGTGGTGCTTAATATAATCACATACCCCAATGTCAAACCTATTTGTCAAAAATAGTAAAAAATTGCCCCTAAAGTTTCTACCCTATGCCATAAATAAATTATAAAACTATTAGATGCCACATTTATCAAACATATGGACTATTCTAAATGGGTGTCAAACATTGTTCCCATTCATAAAAAATTTACCATGGTTATTTGCATCTTCAATCTCAACCTTGCTTATCCCAAGGACAATTTTCCATTACCTTCGATAAATGCCATCATCAATTCTACTATTGGATACTAAATTTTATCCCTCATGGATGTTTTTTAGGCTACAATCAAATTCAAATTAGCCCTGAATACCAACACAAAATAACATTCACTATGTAATGGGGCATCTATTTCTATGTTAAGATGCCCTTCAACATTAAAAATGCTAGAGATACGTATAAGTAAGATATGACCCAAATTTTAATGGCCTTATCTATAAGATTATGAAAATGTATGTGGATGATCTCATTTCCAAATAAAAAATTCATAAAACCCATATTTATGATTTAGCCATCATCTTTGATTGACTCATCAAGTATAAATTTATACTCAACCCCTACAAATGTGTTTTTGGTATTACATCTATTAAATTACTAGGGTTCTTAGTCTATCTTTGTGGTATTGATGTTGATCATACTAAAATCAATGTTATAGTCAACATGCCTATTCCTCACTCCATTCTAGACATTTTTACTTACTGTTGACAATTTTGACCCCACAAGTCAAATTGTCACCCTTATCATTATAAATTTTGCATAAGCATGCTTCTTTGTCCAAATGTTAGGAATTAGGCTTGCTCAAATTTTTTGAAGGGCTCTTATTATTTCAAGAAAGTTCATCTCAAATTTTTTAGGGATCATTTCAAAAAATTTGAAGGTTTCTTTTACTTCAAAAAAGTCAATTTCAAAGGTTCGAGAAAGTCCATTTCACCAATGTTGAAGGGTTCTTTTCATAAAGCTCGAAGGGCATTTTTTCAAAGAAAGAGGTCCTTTTCAGAATTTTGAATAGTGCATTTCAAAAATTTTAAGGCCTCTACAATTTTTCCAAAGACTATTTCATAGAGGCAAAAGGGGCTTTTTACCTTTTAGAAAAGTCAATATTCAAAAGTCTGAAGGGGTTATTCCTTTTGGGAAGTTCTTTTCAAGGCAAATGGTCCATTTTAATTTTACCCAAGGCCAATTCTAGTTTTTCCAAAGGGTACCTTCCCTTCAAGAAAAGGCAATTAAGAAGGGAAAGTGGACTATTAAATTTCTCCCAAAGGTGCAAGATAAAATCTTGAAGGGTCATTTTCTTCAAGAAGGGCCATTTAAAAATTTCCTTCAGACTTTTTGTTCGAAGGAAATAAATAAGATGAAAAGACCTTTTCACTTTGTATAAAAGGCTCTTTTTCTTTGATAATGGTCCATTTTACACTTTCTTGAAGGGCACTTACATTTATTTAAAGGACCATTTACAAAATATTGAAGGGCATTGTCAAAAATCTGAAGGGACAATTTGGAAAGTGCTTGCCAATTTTTCCAAAAGAAAGGACATTTACAATTTTTCCAAAGGGTAGAATCCCTTCAAGAAAGTTCAACTTCCAAGAATTCCTTTAGAATTTTTGTCTCAAGGAATATTCAATTTTAAAAAAACCCAACGGGACACATGGAAAGGGCAAAAAGACCTTTACAATTTTTTTAAAGGGTCACTTTCCCTTCAAGAAAGTTCACTTTCCAAATTTCTAAAGATTTGATTCCAAACGGCTGAGGGGTCACTTTCCCTTGGAGAAATTCACTTGGTAGAAATATAAGGGTGACTTTATAAATATAGAATGGATCTTTCCCTTCAGGAAATTTCATGCCACAAAAGCTGAAGGGCAAGTTTCAAAAAGCCTGAAGGATAATTTGCAAAGGAAAGAATTCCTTCAGAATTTTTGTCTCAAGGAAGTTTTTGAAGGAAAGGGCTTGTAAAAAGGCTCAAAATACCTAATTCCTTGATAATTTTGTCTAAATTAATTGTCTAAGAGGAGAATCCTAAAGACATTAATTCCTTTGGACTTTTTGTTTGAAGGAAATGGACAGGAATGGTTCAAAGAAAAGCCAGAAGAAATTCCATAGAACTAGATGAAGGAATACATGCAAGAGACCAAGAGATCAATGGTTTTCCAAGGAGTTGACATAATATTTCATGCATGCTTCTCAATCTTCAAGATATTTTCATGTAAAAAGGAATAAGTTAGAGTTGATTAAACCTTGCACTTAGGTTGACTAGTTGATAAGTCATGCTCTTCTCCTTAGTTTTCATGCAATCTGAGCCTTTTAGCCACTTCCATCTCAACTTCAAGTGGAGTTCTCAGTCCAAGATGTGGCATGGATTTTCATGCAAGATTTTGACTTTTCAAACTTGGGTCCACCTCATCCCTTTTACACCAACATGGAATATCATGCATGCACTTTTGTTTATCTTATTGAAAGCTTTCAACATTATAGTAGTTCAAGTAGAGTTCTAAATTTAGTTTTGGCATAGCATCATACAAGACCCGTGCACATTGATCAATCTCAAAGAATTTAATATTTATTCTAAATAAGGATTATGAAATGGTATCTCTATCATTTTCAATGCCAAAGAGCTTTTCATGTAAGGCATAAGACAAAAATAGATTTTATTTGAAGGTTGTGATAGCACAAGTTGGATTGAGTTGACCTCCTCTTCTATTTTTAGCACCAACCTCTTGATTGTTGTATCTTTTTTTATATAAGTTAGTTTTTTGGACTTGAATTATATCCTCTCTTTTTTAATACCATACTCTACCAAAAATTTGTGTTGTGTAACCTTTTTAGATTAATATAAGGATAGTTTTTAGACTTCAAAGTGTTGGTATCAATCGATCCTGCTCTTAATCCTGTGTGCCTAGCTTTCCAACACACCTCTCTTCAGACAGCTCTTCTTGTACATGAGCAGACCCTCCCAGATCTTCCCTAACCTCCTCAAGTCTTTCAACATGATCTCTAAATTCCAAGTTGGAAGAAGGAAAGTCATGAACCAGCCCAGGACCTTGGAGAGGATAAAGTTACTCCCTATTCACAAGGGGAAAGTTCCAATCCCAAGATCATGAGTTGGAAGGAAATAATGGAATCATGGGTCAAGAAGGAAGAGGAGGAAAAAGATTTTACTCAAAACCTTGAAGAAGTTGAGGCTGATCCTACTCATGATGATGCTTATGAGCTCTAGGAAAGGCTCTTCCAGGAAGATATAGCTAGGAGAATTGCAGAGTTAGAATCCAGAGAGAGATTCCTCAGCCAATGTGTGATGGACATGTCTGAACACACCCCATCTACACACCTCCAAGAGAGTTATCAAGCCACACCTGATATAGATGAAGTGCTATCCAAATGAAAGGAGGAGAATCATTTGATTCTAGCTCAAGGACTGCCTCCTCTTCCACATGGTTTTTCCACTTCACCCCTTCTCAAAGAGGAACCTATTTTACAGGAGGTGAGTGAGGAGCAGAAGATCTAATTTGCATTTTCTCAAGAGGCTATCATGGATTTCAAAGAAGATGAAATCATCATGGAGGCTTCTTTTGAAGACATCATCATCAATGGAGAAGACTCAGGTCACACATACATGCGGATGTTCTAGCAATATGAGGAAGAACATAAGCATGGTGAGCTTTATCCCCCTTATTCGATGAACTTCTTTGTTGCTTTGATGAGGAAGATGACCATGCCATGGAGCTAGAGTTGGAGGAGGATCAGGAGAGTGTATTTGAAAAAATAGAGACCCTGATCCTTAAGCAAGAAAAGGAGAGGTTGGTCTCTCTTTAGGAAAACCTTAAAGAAGAGAGTTTTGAACAAAGAGGTGATGTTCTATGGGATGAGCAATCAGTTTGTGATTCTATTTCAGACATCACAATAGTCACCCTTATTTAAGAAGGCCTTGAGGGAGTAGAGGATGAGTTTGATAGGGTCTTCAATGAAGTAGAAGGGATAAGTCAAACCATGATGCACTACAAAGGGACTGTGCATATCAAAGGGCTTATGTCGATGAGCCAATAACCACCAATTTATTGGTGAGACGCACTAGCATGAAGGACCAACATTCAACAAGCTTCCAAGAACAAGAAGAGTACATATATGTTGGAATCATGTTTGATTCTGATCCACTCAGATGTAAGCCAATTAAGGTGGTAGGCAAGTAGAGCAGGTCACCAAGTCTCCATTCCATTCAGCCACTTGTCTGCCACCATAAGTTTCCTAGCCAGGAAGGAGACTTAAGAAATTTTCCCTTTTATCTAGGAAGGAGGCAAATATACCTAGTTAGCTATATATAGTATTTTGCTTTTAGTTTCTTATCCTATTTTCCCTAAGTGCAGTTTACACAAGTAGTGTTTTTAGCCTTGTGTGTGATTTCCTTTATGTTTGGGATAAAAGTATCATGATTGATTCTTGGAACTATCAAGGCTGTTGCTAACCTTTCAAGCTACATTCTAACTCTGTGCCTAATGGACTTTAAGGCAACTAGTTTCTAAGCATAATAGCCATGCTTCCCCTGGGAGTCACCAATTTGTTGACCATTTTTGGTCTTGTAGGGAAAAATTGGTTCCCCTTTTTCCCCTACTATTCTAAGCTAGTACATTTTTTATTTTACACAAGTCTTAGAGTTTCTACAGACTCTACAGGAATTTCTATGGACTCTGCAGGTAGAGACAAGTTCCCACTTAGGCATAAAGTGGACCATTCCAAGTGCCCTTACGGAGGGAAGTTTTGGACTCAAGTGCCTGTGCGGACGGTAGTGAACATTTTCAAAGAGGCCATAGAGAAAGCCAAAAAGGTAAGTTTCCTTTGGAAATTTATTTAAGGTAAAGAAGAGAATTTATTTAGAGAAAATGTCTGTAGGAATTCCTTCAGACTTTTTGTCTGAAGAAATTCTTTGAAAGAATATCCTACCACAAAAAGACCAAGGCAAAGGCATAAGATGATTTCTTTCAAACTTTTGTCTGAAGGAATTCCTTTAGACAAAAAGTCTGAAGAAATTTGGGAAAAGCCATGGGGAAAAGGGCAGAGAAAAAACTGTGAGGGAAAGGAACGAGTGAGACAATTCTTGCAGACTTTTTGTTCGTGGGAAAAGTAGCCAAGAGAAAATCTATAGGAAAAGTAGCTGAGTGAAAAGACCCGAGGAAATAAGCGAGAAGCGAAGGAAGAAATCCTTCAGACAAAATGTGTGAAGGAATTCCTTCAGACATTTTTCTTGAAGGATTTCAAGACCCAAGAGCTGAAGGACCTCGAAGGTAAGGTGCCCTTGTAGGGGACTCTCAGCCAAAATGAAGGACACATATCCAAAGGTGAAGGGTCACCTTCCCTTCGGGAGGGTTCACAGCTAGAATCTGAAAGAAAGGAAAAGGCCAAAGAAATTCCAAGGAGTGACAGGCCCAAATATGTCAAAATCAAGCATGGTGAACTAGCTATTGGAAGTTTAAACACCTAGTGACGAGTGCACAGACATCAAATTTAAGGTAGTGAAATAGCTATTGATTTTGAAAAACTTAAAGAAGAGCCCAAGGAACTCAGTAACCCACCAAGAAGATAGCCCTAAGGGTTAAAGGAGCTAGAAAGAGACAAAATTAGGAAGAGACAAAGTGCAAAAGTGGACAAACAATCTAGGTGGCAAAGAGAGGTGTCAACTCAAGGATTTACTCCTGTAGTTGGAACCGTGCTCACCAAGTGGTCATCAAATGGCACAAATAGTAAGTGGTGCAACCTATTTTCTCCATTTTGTATTAATGAGCAGAAAAACTACATGAATATCTAGAAAGAGTAGTCTTGTTTGTAGAAAAAGAGGCATGGAACGTGCTTTCACATTAATGTTTGAATGCCAAAGTCAAGACTAGCAATTACACATGGTTCTAGCAGGCCTATTCTAGAAGAATGACATCAGCAACAATGACTTCCTCTTCTTGATTCTCTCGGTGCACATGGGCCACTTGTCAAAGGGTGCCAAAAGTCTTTTTCAAAAGAGGTGCCTTTACTTCTTCTCTTCTCTCTATGTATTGTAAACATCTCATTCTGAAAAGGGATCTCTTAGCCTGTAAGGCAAAGCTCTGCCCAAAAATCTTTGGGTTTGTAAGGCAGAACTCTACCAGATTTTACCTTGAATCGAGACATAGCATTTTTACCTCCATTCTGAGTTTGCACTTTCGTATGTGTCTATGCCTTTGTTTTGTGTTAAGTCATTTTCCTTTATGCTTTCACAAGATGATTTCAGCATGTCTAGTGCATTGTGAGCTTTCCTTCTGTAGGTTAGCTAGAAGTGTCCATAGAGGAGTATATGTGCCTATGAATAGGCTACCATATTATGTCTGAGGATGCCTCTGGTAGTTCTTCCTCCCTGTATATCCACAGACCCCTAGCTCACTGATGCAAAAGGATTTCTCGTGTCAAATGAAGTGTATGGGAGCTTGTTCTTGGTGAAGAGTGTATGTTCAGGCTGAGTGGATCAACTTCTTTTTGGTGTATCACCTTTTATTTTAGGTTTAGGTTTTATTTTTAGCATCCTTCTCCCTTTTCATCCCCCCTTTTTTCATTTATTTGTTAGCAGTAGGGAATCTAGGACCTAAAAGATACATCGAAGGGAGCTAGCCCTTATCTAGAGACTCTCCCCCTAGTTTTGCCTTTCCCACAGGCAAGAGGGGAGTTTCCATTATTGTGTGTGGAAAGCAAGAGCTCAGCCTCCTATCTAGGGTGCAATCCACTAGGTCAACAGTTACCTACCATTATTTTTAACTGTATGAAATTATACAAATAGGGGGAAAATAGGGTACTTTTGAGTATTTTTTAGGTTATATAAGGAATAAAAGGATTATATTAAATTTAGGAGGAATATTTATACTTTTTATAACTTAAAATTTTCATTTAATTCCTTATAAAATCTTCTAAGTGTGCAAATAAACAACTTTATCTCAGTTAGTCAAAACTGGCATATTGGACAAGCTAGTGAAGAAGGTGGAAAAATTCAAGTGGGGTGATTTTAAAGTGTGATTAATGATTATAAATATATTTAGGGTATTTAAAATTTTAATACACTCCATTCCATGAATTTTCATGAGAAATTGATGCCAAATTTGAGGCCAAGTGTTTAGGGTGCATGGAAGAGGAGTTTTTTAGATTGTAGATGATGATAGATCCTTTTTAGATGATTCTAAACGACCATGATTACAACCAAATAATGGAGAGTAATGCATGATGTCTTTAAAATTCATCCCAATCATCATACCTTGTCCTAATTAGTTATGAGGCATTCAAACATGACCAATCATGAAGGAGTTTCTTGCCACTTTTCATAAAGTTTATGCCTTGAATTGACACTTGTGATTCCTAAAATTACATGGTTCATACCATATAATATTCTCATGCACAATTAACTAATTTTATTAGCTTGAAAATTATCATTGTGACCCTTGGACTTCTCTCTTCTCCTCTCTCTCAAGTTTTATAAGAACTAGCCTTTTTGGCATTATAATAGATGCTCCACCTGAGTATGGTGAATAACTACTCATTTTTATAAATTTTTATCAATAATAATAATAATTATTACTTATTTTATGACTATTTTTAGTGTGTTCATTTGTAATGTTTGATTTTGCATAAGTGATAACTCTTATTTCCTTAGCATGATTGTTTCATTCTATCATCTATTTGCAGTTGGAAAGCTTCTTCTTGCAGTGCATGTGAAGTGTTATAATAAATGTCAAGGATTGAGTGAGTTAATATATTAATTATTTCCCTCATATGCCTCTTATCTAGTCTTCCTAGCTTTGTATATTCATCCATAACTTCACAATGTAATATTGATGTGAGAAGATAAAAATTGGAGAAGTTTATGTTCAGTTTATCCCTTGATTTCAAGTGTAACATGAATATGGTTGGAAGTCATCAGTATATTTGGTGTATCACCTCCCTTAGGATATTTTATTTTTAGTTATATCTTTCCCTTCTCACCCCCCAATTTTAGTTGTAGTTGTGATCCAAAGTGGTACATCAAGGGAGCTAGCCCTATCTAGAGATTCACCTCATTCCTTAGGCTACCCACAAGCCTATAGGTGTTTCCATTATGCCAATTGGATGAGGATAGATTTTCCATCTCCTTAAAGGGTGAAAATATAAGTGACAATAGTTTTTGGCATGACTGATGGGACTCTTAGTCCAATAGGTTGAGAGATTTTTAGTGTTATCTCCCAATAATCATCCTTTGGAGGCATATATCAAAGCATCAATGGAGACTTTGAAGATATATCAGCTGGTCAAGTAGCCCAAGTCATATTTTATATATTATTGGTAACATTTTACTTTGTGTTCTTGCTTTTAATGAATTT
This sequence comes from Torreya grandis, assembly GCA_037957365.1. Taxonomy (NCBI): domain Eukaryota; kingdom Viridiplantae; phylum Streptophyta; class Pinopsida; order Cupressales; family Taxaceae; genus Torreya; species Torreya grandis. Next base: position 10,553,240 of record JARHVA010000019.1, on the reverse strand, counting down.
TCATGGCTAATTTTGGTGTTGAGCACTATTTTACATAAGGCTGTGAGACTTTTCAAGCTTGTACCATTCCCTATCAGTATGAACAAGTTATTAACTAGCCTTGTCATGAAGTGTACCAGCCCTATCATGAACTATATCAATCTTATAGTCAGCCTTCTCAATGTCATTTTCCTCTTAGTCAACCTATCCACTTATCAAATCAACCCATTTCGACCTTCAAACAAACACTTTTGGGCTATGAGAGGTACATGTTGGAGATTGATACTCTAAGGGGATGTGGTCAAGAGGTCCCTAGTCATCTTATTCATAAGGTGAGATATGCATTATATTTGTTTAAAAAAGAGTGGGTACCTATTGAGAGAGCCAATTGGCAAAGGCTCATAAGTGAGATGCTTGATATGAGTGGCCTAGTTTCTTCCTTAGAGGATAGGGTAGGAGTTCATGAAAGACAACCTCACCCAACCTATCAGCCTTCATATCCACTTCCTCAAGTTTCCTATCATCCATATTTGATCCCTATTCATGAGCCTAATCAAGGATATCACAGTCATCATTCTCCCAGTTAGTTGGAAGAGAGAGTTGAGAAGAGAAACCTTGTGTTTGAAGTAAACCTTGATAGGAAAATTGAATTGGCTAATATGCATATACAATAGTCTATGTTATTAGCAAAGGAAGTGGAGTCCAAGCCCTCATTTCCATCTCACATTGAATACCCATCACATAAAAAATATAATTCTAATACTAACATCCTAAGTTGGAATAATATAGTGGAGTCATTGGGAAAGAAAGAAGATAGAAGTTTGGTTGATAAGGAGTGTGAAGTTGTGAATGAAGTTGATCTTTTGCAAGTTCCTCCCATCCTTCCTCAAGAAATCTCTTGTCCTCCATATGAATCCCCTTGTATTCCTCATACTCATGATGACTCCTATGAGATCTAAGAGAGAATTTTTCAAGAGAACCTAACCAATAAAATTGAAGAGTTAGAGTCAAGGATGAATCTACTAAATCAAGCTGCAATGGAAGGTTTAGACCTAAAAGAAGATCGTATGCCTAAACACACCCCATACACCTTTACTAAAGAGATTCATCAATATAAATCTGATGTTAGTGAAGTGATTTTAAAGTGTAAGGAATAAAATTAATTTGTTTTAGCCCAAAGTTTACCTCCCCTTTCTCAAGAGTTTCCAAAAGAATCCATTAAACTTCACCCTCAATCTGATTTTGAGTTCTATGTACCACTTCCACCAACTAGTTCATTTTGTCCTAACCCCATCACCCTTTGCCTTGATGGACCTATGGTATGGGAACCTTAATATGAGTAGTTGGTTGATAAGGAAAGAGAAATCTTTCTTGAAGAAAACATACCTCCTTGACAGCCTCATTGGGCTAGGTCACATGATTTCAAGATGACTAGTCTTGGCATCACCATGAAAGAGAAAGAGATAGAGGATCTTGAAGCCCTTGAACAGGAATCTACTTATGATCAAAAATTTATGGATAATCATATAAAGTATGAGGATGAATTTTATAATATGTATGAATAACAATTCAAGTCTTTCCCAAAGAGGTTGTAGCCCTAGAAAACTCTCTTGAGACCAATGTGCAAGAGGTTGTCCTTGAAGATGATCCAATACCTCAGCCTGATATTGAAAAATCATCAGATGCATTGGAGATTGAATAACACTAAATTTATGACATAATACATAAATAAGAGAATATTGAAGAGGTAGTGGTTCAAGATGATAAAGAGAACAAGAATGATTGGCAGCTAAAAATGGAGTTATTTCAAGTGTTTAAAGAGTTTTGCCAAGTTGAGAACCAAGTACATGGCATGGTGAAGAAAGAGGCTTCTATAGAGGATAATGACCAAGATAGGGAAGAATATGAAAAGATACTTTATGAGCTACAATAAATTGTAGTTGAGAGTAATCCCAATCTTATTGAGTGCACAATGGAAGTCAAGAAGGAACAAACCTTCATTGATTCTTCCATCAAATTGCAAGATGTCATGAATGGTCAAGGAAAAGCAATTAATCAGCCTTTGGATGACTTGTTTGAAATAATTAGAGTTGGCTATACTCTTCTTCAAGGAGGATATGATCAGGTCAAATATGGAGAAGGTAGCTTTGGCACTCAAGTAAGTATGCAAAGGAAAAACATCTTTTCAAATCTATCTTTTTAAGAGGAATATGAATTTGATGATGACATGTTTGAAGTCACAAAGATGGGATATCATCCTATCAATTAGTTGAGAGAATAACATCAGATATTGAAGGATGGAACAAGCTCCTATTGGCTTCAATCTTCTAAGGAACAAAAAGTCACTCATCTTGAAGCCATGTCTACTAAAGAGATGCAAATTGACCATGAAATGAAGAGTGGGAAGAAGTATAAAGTATGTGAACAAGTTTAAGAGGAATATATCTACATTGGAGACCTATTTGAGGATGATCTACTTAAGGGTAGATCAAGTGAAGTGCCAAGGAATATGTATGATCCATAAAACATTCAATCCAAGAAGAAATAAGCTTAGCACTATGTTTCATCTCACCATGAAGATGATTCAAGAAAAATTCCTTTTCATACTAGAAAGGAGGTATGCTTGGTCTCTATTTGTGCATAATAGTTTGTTTTTAGATTCCCCTAAGTGCCTTGTGCACATGTGTGTGTGTGTGTATTGTTAGTTTGTTGTCTTTTTTGTATGTGTCCTTGCTTTGAGTAGTTGCGGTAATTAGTGGTCAATATATGGTAAAATCCCTCTTTTTATGTCTCAAACTTTAGATGACTCCTAAGCCCAATGGACTAATAAGGCCACCGATCTAGTTAGTATAGCAGGCATACTACCCCTATGAGTCACCAATTTGTTAACCAAATTTGACTTTTAGGTCAAATTAGGGCACCCCTAGGTAAAAAATTGGTATTTAGGTGTTTTATGAGCTATAAAAGTATGTAATAAGGTGTTTTATAGGATAATTAATGTCACTTAATGTTGCACTAGCCTTGGTCATTAGTTATTTTAGTCTCTTTAGTCATTTTGGGTCATTTTAAGGTAAAAATGGTGTATTTAATGACTTGTATAGATTTATTAGGAAGTGTGAAGGTGTAAAAATATGATTTAATGTCCCATGTGTCCTAATAGGTCTTAAGTAATTGAAACCAATTGAAAAGTGGTAGGTTCCTCAGAAAAAGGGTAGTTTTTTTAAGGAAAAGAAGTTTGGAACTTGTAAAACTCTTTGGGAAGTGTGCCACATGGGAAAAGATCATGGTATGTCCCTTGATATTCCCAAAGATCAGTTACACATTTTTTTTCTCTGGAATTTCCATTTTTGTCTCAAAACCATTATAGTAATTTTCAGGCCTCTTGGCAAATAAAAGTGACTTGTAGATTTGTGCTTAGTATGGATAACTCAATAGGTTTTATGACAAATTATTTTAGGATGTTATAGTACACTTAGATAAATTAATTTAAATATAAATATTTTGAATAATTTTGGCCTGTGCTTCATGAACTATCCTCATGAATTTGACTGTACTTTTCTACTAGCTATTTCATGCACCCTATAGGTTTTGCTCAATTCTGGTCAAATTCATATGAAAAAATTGGTGATGTTGACTCTAGGGGATGTTGGATAAATTTTAATATGTTATCAATTATTATTTTGATGTTTCATAATATTTTGATGAGAAAATTAGTCCATGCTTAAGGAAGGTGTCACCATGTGTAGTCTCAGTTAAAGATCTTTTAGTTTATAAAGTGTTGTTCTCTTGTAGAGGTCTCATAATGTTATGAAATGATGATTCATATATCTCAAGGTGATATTAACACATCCTTATATGTTTTTTTTTCACCATGTCATCTTTTGGGTAGCTTGTAGCCTTGTTATCTCTAATAGTTAACTCCATGCCTAATCTCACTTGTAATCACTTGTATAAGCTTATTTATCCATGTCCATGGAGTTTTAATAATAATGTGTTAGTTATCCAAGCTATAAATATATGAGGATAGTAAACTTGAGATGTTTAGGAAAGTACAAATTTGATCATAGGCTCATTCACCATGCTAAACAGTCATATGTCCCCTGCTTTCTCTATTCCATGTGTATGTAAGTGATTTTCACATTGGAGAAGATGTATTGGAAGTCATTTAAAGGTTTTATTGGTGTAAATCATGTGATTAAAGGTTTAAATTGAGTTTAAATACCCATGTGGCCTTTTTTTACATCCTTATTTCTCCATTCTAGACACTCACTACCTATCACACCAATCTTGCTGTCTACCTTCATACAATCTTCACTTATAGGATCCTGAGATGATACCATACTGAGATGGAACATTTGATGGTTTTGCCAATTTATCTCAATGCAAGGAAGTGCATTTGAACACTTGATAAAGGTATATAAAGTGTTTATAAACATAAGTATTTTGCATACTATTCTTTTTTACTCCTTTGTTTATATGTGATAACCACCACTCACAGGTGGTCCTAATAGAGGTATATATGTTCTTGAATAAGAGGTTGAAACATGAAAAAAAGATTTCCTTGGGATATTGGTAAATGGAGTTGACCATAATAGACCAATTTTATATGTCAATTTTGTAAATTGGAGTTGAGATCACTTCAAAATCTTAAATGACTAGTTACATGGACATAATCCCTAAAATGCAAAAACAGAGGCCCCAAGGGTTTTTTTAGGTACCTCATAACATGTTTGCAAGTAGTCCTAAAGCATCCAATAAGTGAGTTTGATATTTTATATCATAGAGATGGATTTTGAAAATAATGGAGGTTAGAAGGTGAGTGGAAGGTGGAAATTAAAGGGCTCAAAGTTGCTTAGAAATACACTAAAAACCTATAGTAGCATCTATAGGATTTTGGTCAAAAGGTGACCTTGCATTCCATGTTTACAATTCTAAATCATGAGAAAATGTGATGGAAATTAAAAGTGTTTAAAGTGGCATTAATACCATTATTTTTATGTTTATACATGTTTCTAAATGTTTATGGACACCTACAAGTGTCCCTTCTTAGGGAAAATGCCCACCTACAACAAACAGGGTAAACAATGAGCTAACTTGATGTTTTGAAGATGTTTAAGGGCATCCAAGTGATAATCGCTAAGAATATACATGATTTTAATTTTATAAGGATATAGGAAAGATTAGGAAATATATTTAATGCCTAAATAATTTAATTAATCCCAACGTACCACCTCTCTAAGGCAAAGACACAATCAATTATGATAATAAGCAGATAATGGTTAAAGCATAATGGTTATGTGATGTTTTAGTCCTTTCAAGTGAATAAAAGTATGAATAGGTTATAGGTGAAGGTAAGGATTAAAATAGAGTCACAAATAATCATGACTAAGGGATAGGTATACCTATAGATGTCTTAACTTTGAAGAATATACCTATAACCAACTGTGTGATTGTAGGGGAATAATGAGCTGAGAAAGAAGTCCTAAGTGGTGATCTAATGTCACCCAAAGTATAAAAATTATTTTTAAACATGTATTAATTATATTTGGAGATATGAATAAGTCATATGAATTATCTCCAAGGTCAAATCAACATGACTTCCTACAAGTAAGGGTCTTTTCAAATAGGAAACATAGTCATGATAAAACACAAGCTTAAGAATTCAAGAGTATGAGGGGTCGATGAGAGGTCAGAGTGGGGAATAAATATTATTAAACATCCATAATTATAATTAAAACATATGTAGGCTCATGGAAGGAGAAATTAAATAGAGAGAAGTGTTCTCTTAATGCACATATAATCCACTTGGAAAAGGGTCACATACAGTCTTTGCCTGATAGGTCTACCTTAGATTTTTAAGAGTTTGGAAAGTAAAATCACATTATAAAGAGATAAAAATTTGTATATAGAGCCTTTGGGACTTTTATAACCTCATTAAATATTCATTTTTATTTTAGGAGGTAGGTTAGTTCCCTCTATTTTGTCTTAGATAGAGGGCATTCCCTTTGTACCTGAAACCTGCAACCTTGAGGAAGGAAGATGAAGGGGTGATAATGGAATTGTTTGAGAGATTAAAGAAGTTTGTGAAGTTATAAAACATATATTAAAACATTAATAACAAAAATATAAAGGGTGAATATAAATTTAATAGTCTAAACCATAAGGGTTTCAGTTAGGGCTATGAAGAATGGTGAAACCTAATGCTAGATGAGGAAGTCATCTTCATCTTTAGTATTTGATATGAATTATAAAATATTGGAACATATTTATGGGATGAATATAGGTGTTTTTGAACTATTATAATGAAAGGAAAACCATCAAGAGTAATTTTGAGCTCTAGGGTGTAGTCAAGCCTGTTAGGTAAGGTCCAAGCCTAAGGCCAAATGGGAAGTCACTTGAATTTATAACATAAGATGAAAATAAAAATGGATTAAAACATGTTTTTAGGGTGGATAAAAATATTAATAAACCTTTGGAGGATATATAAAACCAAATAAAGCCATTTTTGGACCCTTAAGATAATTTAGGCTTGTTGGAATGGAGGAAGAAACTCGATAGGTCATATTTAAGTACTCACATCTTTCTTGATGATTTGAATGGGAACAAAATAATTTAAAGGATTTTATAAGAGGTAATTAAATATGAATTTTTGGAATTATTTTGAGAATTGGATGTCAGAATTTTATGAATGAACCTTAAGAGTCAAAACTATCAAAACCCCTTGCAAACCCTGATTAAGGACTAGTTTAGAGAAATAGAGTTGGAAATATAATTTGATGCAATATTTTGACCATAAAACCTATTTTAAATTGTATAATACTTACTTAGGTTCCCTCCCATGTTTTTTAGATATATGAAATTGTATTGATAGTGTGAAAAATAGGGTATTTTTGACCATTTTTTGTATTTTTAGGTTATAGAAGGAGTCAAAGGATGAGATAAAATTTTGGAGGAATATTTATACTTGTGATAAATCCCCATGTTCATTTAATTCATTATAAAATCTTATAAGTGTGAAAAAAAATAGCTTCAATTTAGCCAATCAAAATTGGCATATTGGACAAGCTAGTGAAGAAGGTGAAAAACTTCAAGTGGGGCGATTTTAAAGTGTGACTAATGCTTATAAAGAAATTTAGGGTCTTTAAGATTGTTATAAATTCCATACCATGTATTTTCATGAGCAAATGATTCCAAATTTGAGGCCAAGTGTGTAGGGTGCATAAAATAGGAGTTTTTTAGATTATAAATGATGATAAATCCTTTCCAGATGATTTTAGAGGACCAGGCCTACAACCAATGCATGGAGAATGATTTTTGATGTCCTTAAAATTTAACCCAATAATAATACCTAGATATAATTATTTTTGATGTGTTCAAATAGGACCAATCATGAAGGTAGTTTTTTTAAACCAACACAAGGAATTTCTTACCACTTTTCATGAAGTTTATGCCTTGAATTGTCACTTGTGCTTCCTCAACTTGCATGGTTAATACCATATACTATTCTCATGCATAATTAAATAAATATTATATTTATAAGTGTCCTTGTGACCCTTGGACTTCTCTCTTTTCCTCTCTCTCAATTTTTATAAGAACTAGCCTTTTTGGCATTGTAATGGATGCTCCACCTGAGTATGACAAAGCCCTTATCATTTTTAAACCTTTTGATAAATAATAATATTTATTATTACCTCCTCCATGACTATTATTAGTGTGTTCATTTTGAATTTTTTATTTTTCATAAGTGATAACTCTTTTTTTCTTAGCGTGATTGTTTCATTCTATCTTCTATTTGTAGTTGGATAACTTCTTTGCAGGGCATGTGAAGTGTTCTAGGAAATGTCAAGGATTGAGTGAGTTATTATATTCATTAGTGACCTCATAGGCCTCTTATCTAGTCCTATTAGCTTTTCACATTCATCCATAACCTCACAATGCAACATTGATGTGAGAAGATGAAGATGGGAGAAGTGTATGTTCAGTTTGTCCCTTGATTTCAAGTGTAACATGCATATGGTTGGAAGTCATCAGTATATTTGGTGCATCACCTCTCTTATGATGGTTTATTTTTAGTTATCTCTCTCCCTTTTTACCTCCTAAGTTTAGTTGTAGTTGTGATCCAAAGTGGTACATCAAGGGAGTTATCCCTATCTAAAGATTCACCTCATTATTTAGGTTACCCACATGCCTAGAAGTGTTTCCATTGTGCCACTTGGATGAGGAGATCTTTGCCATATCTTTATGTTCTTATAATTTTTTAA